>JAODTR010015711.1:0-26454 GCA_025399935.1 Amblyopsis rosae
GCCCGAGACTCGGAAGCAACTACAGCGGTTCCTTGGCTTCGCCAATTTTTATCGCCGCTTCATCCACAATTTCAGCAGAATTGCTGCTCCTCTGAACCTTCTCACGTCGCCAAAACAGGCCTTCACGTGGCCGCCAGACGCCCAAGCCGCTTTTGAGGACCTAAAGCGGAATTTCAGCACCGCCCCTGTTCTCCAGCACCCTCAGCCGGATCTGCGCACACTCACCTGCGCATAGCGTAACACAATGATCATTTTCTATTCTTGCTTTTTATGCTGTCTGTTATATAATGTGTGTCAAAATTTCTGCTCATCACACTCTGTAACGCATGCCCAGTCATATGAATTGTGACCTTTTATGGTCATCATGACAAGATCACACACACACACAAACACACGCGCGCTCTCACACACACACACACACACGCGCGCACACACACACTCACACACACACCTATGCACGCACACGCACACACACACACACCTTATTTACTTTTTGACAATATATTTATATTAATCACCACAATCATCAATGTACTACTATAAATAAAACAATCCTAATTCAAAATTATTTCATTCAATATAAAAAAATATGAATCAATAAGATTAACATAAATCACCATCAAATAGCATTCATTATTATTTACTATTTCCATTAATATTATTAGATTATTACATAAATAACTATTAATTTCAATGTAAATATTATTGAAGTATACACTACCTCTCATGCAATGATATTCACACCAACACAACCTTGACAGAGAGCCTTTCAGTGTAGTCTGCTAGGTGTTCCACTTCCTTGTCTCACAGCAACTGTGTCACATCCTACAAAGTTTCCTGTGATATCATAAGATGCCAAATACAGCATAGCTTCGCATTTACTTGTCTGATGATATTGCTGCTCACTTGTGATTCAGCGACAGGCTGTATAGAACATTATCAGATGGATTATCTGCAGTACAGCCATACATCCTGATTTATTGGTGTAATTGCCTCGTTGTCTATAGGTGAAACATCTCTCTCTTCAAGTGCAGTACAGTATTATCTGGCTGTGTTCTAAATACATAACATACAGTACACACATGAGATTTTGTCCAATCAATGTTTTACTCTCAATAGGATTATATTTATGTGGCATGATATGATGCTATTGGATGGTTACGTGTCATCGATGCAAAATAGCATGTCGACACTCTTTGATCCTTCTTTGTGATATTCATAACTTATTTTTTCACAAATAGTTTTACAGAACACGCTTTACGTTTTACGATGCAATAAACACTATGACAGTCTCACAGTATATCATGGAGTGAGCTACAATCTGTAGTTCTGGAACATTTAATGTGACATTGCCGCTGCTACAATGAACATCCCAAACAAATCACTGATAGATGACATGAGATGCGTGGCAGATAGTTTGTCAACATCATGGCACTGCCACATACAGTACATGTATGTGACATGCTATCTTACATGCAATAAACACATACGAAAACATTCATTTATAATCAATAATTATAATCATTTATCAACTATACGACAACAACTTTCAGAAAACTTTTCAAATGAATTTGTTCTGACTTTATAACAATCAACAGAACATGAACACCGCAGTTGACAGATAAATGACTTTAGACAGCAGTTAACAAGCCTGCAGCAATAACCTGTAGTAATGATTATAAGCAGCAGACATGGCTGATGCAAGAAGAGCAGTGCTGTGAGTTGTCCGTGATGTCTTTAGAGCAACAACTCTCCCTCTTGTCCACAAGTGACATATAATGATGCCTGTGTAGAAGGTGAACAGGCTATCTCACGCCACTGGGGCCATTCCCTTGTGACAGCATGTCAGCTGACAGCACAGGTGGCCTGTGAAATGATCAATACGCATTGATGTCCCCAGGGCAACACTGGTGGAACACAGCTAAAGCAGGTATTTGGCACATTTGATGTAACAGAAGATGCATTGGACCAGGCAAGCAAAAAACACTGCATACAGGCTGCACAGAGGAAATCAAAACAATGATTTGTGAATATTAGTGGAAGTGGACAGTGGAACCTAGATTTGTCATACCATCCTAAGGTGCAAGCCACGTTTATCAGTCTGGAACACCTCAATTCTAAATCGGATGTTAGCTGTGCTAATACAATCAAATGTCTTTGAATATGACGGGACTGCCTTCATCTCACCCAATCAGACTCAGCTAGTGGAAACCGAAGTGTACAACGTACACAGATGACTTCATCGTGGGATGATGGACATGGTTGTCTTTCAAACATTTCCAGACACTTTTCCATTGAGGGGTTCCAGCCTGATCCTGGCAGAGGACTGAAAGTGGAACTTGTGAGATCATAATGCTCTCACAATGCTAAGAGGAACCCATGCCACAGTAAAGCTGCATATAGTAAATGGTAGTAACACCGCTGGTCATGACATACAACGGCATGCTGCGTGAGAATTGGTGCAAATGCAAAATTAAACACTATTTAATGACTGTATTTGCTTTTAGTTGTAACTTTGTCAATGGTGACAACACAGAGAGGATAGTATTGTAGCAACTTCCCTTTTTCATAAACCACATAACTTCTTGTTATTTCCCACAATCGTAGGTCATACATTCATATCAGTAAATAATGGATCTCATATTATGCTGTTTGGTTTTTGCTGTGGCTTACAGTAGGAAGGCCAATTCAAATATGTTATGAATTAAACAATCATATTTCATCACAAACATGTTGTGAAAGCAGAAAGCAGTAATTTTTATTTTTGCACATTGTGGCAATTAAAAAAACAAGTGCAGGCACAGGTACAGGCGCAATGAATGGCAGTCCTATTCGTTTATGTTTAAAGGAGATACGATCAGCAGTGTTTTGTATGACGCTGCTGTAGATTACAGTAATGTTGAGGGCAGCATATGTGCCAAAGCTTTTCATCTTGTCAGCTGCCTGCTCAGAAAGACAATAGTGGATTTGGTGGAGGTCCAAGGGTGTGGTTTTCTGAGTTCACAACATCGTCACAGAAAGACATTGGCTGGGAAAGCTGTCACAAAGGCGCCCACTGTGATTAACTGACCAAGCAACACCCTGAAAAGAGAATTGAAATTAAATGTCTTTGAGTCAAAAACCACAGAAACAATTTCATGAGTGCACAACCCCCACAACCCTCCTTCCGCCAAACTAATAAGAAGAGTCAGTGCATGGTTTACGGCGTGTTCTAGCTTCCTAAAAGTGTTTTCCATTCGGAAATATAAATAACCTTTTTCATAAGAATAAATCTTCTCCAAATGTTGTGCAAATGCTTAGCTCATTTGGGCTTATCGTAAATGCAGTAATAGACCCAGCTGTCCCACTATCATGAAATCTGTGACAGTGATCAAACAAACCTAAACACACCAGTATTGCCAGAATTAAACTTTAAAGAGGAGGATTCGTGTCTGAGGTTGTTTTAACAAAAAAAATCTGTTAAAGCTTATTGAAAAATTGAAATACATGTTCTACAGTACTACAATTAATGTGGGGAAAGTGTCTTCAGACTTGAAGCAGCATTCTTGGAGAAGGTCAGGGTTAAGAATCTTGGGTTTTGTTTAATTACTGAATACTTACTGAATCTTCAGTTGGATTGTATGAGAAATACCTGTCCTTCCTGACCATTATCTTGCACCCATGTGATGACTGGTGAATGTGTACAATGGCACTGGCAATAGTTATAGCTGTCATTGTTGTATTAACCAAATGAGGAAACAGGACACATATTACTGTGCCCAATAAGGTCTTGTTTTGTTCTAACAACCTATTATTTTTAGGTAAAACGCAAGGATTGTAGCAAGATGGAAAAAGTGAGTGTTAATCCATTCAGTGGTCATATTCATATTCAGTGAGTTTTAAGGAAACTAGGTGGGTTGTATTCATCATTTGTAGCTTACATTTCAATAAACATTTTCCACACCTGTGATAAAACTCACTGTCACTCGTATTGTATTCTGAGGTACTCTAGGTGATTGTCAATATATAATGTATAGCTGCCTTAGGGGTACAGTATGTAATGTATGTTACTGTGCTAGTGTTGTTATTTTTCAGTGGCGTTGGGTACAGACTTTATTGCCGACCCCACCACAACTGCTATGCCTAATAGGAATTTGGTATAGGTGATAATAAAGAGGAAATCATGGTTCCTGAAGCCACATTGGACCTCTCTGAAATCTCAATGCATAATAGTAAATAATTGTGTTCCGAGGAGAATGGATGAAAAACAAAGAAGGGATGAGACCTTCCTGCTTTGGGGACTGGAGTGTCCCTGAAACCTCTCAACTAATCCCTCTGTTAATACCCAGCGCATGAACCTATAAGCTTCCTTCTCTTTGGGTTGGGAGGGTGGCGGATAACAACATCATTTTACCATCCTGACACAAGAGTTCATTCACTGCTAAGCCGCAATATTGTTGTCTGAGCTGTGCGTTTGACTCCAACGCTATTATTTCCAGTGACGCATTCACAGGACGAGGCTTACTATTTTGAGAGAGCAATCTTGTATGTTTGGCTGACAAGCCTTATAAAGGATCACCCATGTGTTGGAGGACAGTAATTCAGAAGGAACAATAGACTGCAACGCAAAGACCATGGAGAAAAAATAGATTTTCAGCCACTTTCTCCCCTCCCACAACAACGTAATGCTTTGTCAGGGGATTTCCCTGTTTGTCTTATAGTGGTGAGACAAATGGTCACACATGCCATGGGTACTGTATGGGTCATGTGTGTGTTTTTAATGTAGCCTATGTACCACATACATTAGGAGAGCAATACAGTAGCTAAATGTTACGCTCATTGTTGCATACTTTGTACATTTACATTAACATTTATGGCATTTGGCATACGCTTTTATCTAAAGCGACTTACATGTAGTACATTTGTCAGTAGTTGGACAGGTCATATACCAGCAATAATAAGCAAACAATATTCTAAATAGAACAATTGCAGCATAATGTCATACCTATTACCACGTAATCAACCATATAAAATGCAATAGGTAATGGCCTAGCTAATAAAGTGCTTATAATATACTTATATACTAATATATATAATATAATATACTACTTCTTATTTGCGCTTGCCATTTGGAAAACTGCCAAATCATACAGCTACATCATATTTTCCTGGCTATGGCTTTTATTATGTTTTATTATATACACTAGTGCTAGTGGCCTCAAAATGGCATTGTAAAGGCATAGTATGTTGATTGTACAGTATGTACTATATGGCATAGCTTTATTTTTGGCAGAAGATACTTTTACTTTACTTTACTGAACTACACACTAAAATTGTTAAGATTACAGGTTTAATGGCAATAAGAGTCTAATGTACTGCATATTATTCATTATGATTGAAAGAGAATATATACACAGGCAAAAAAACAGTTTTATGATTTACAAGCCTTAACTGTGTGATTTACAGCGTGATTGCTAAACCTGGCATGTCTGTATTTTGTATTTCATAACAGGTATCCGTTGTTTGCCCAGCACTGTTTTATGGCTAGCTTCTTTACTACAAGTCTGTTTTGTATTCTACAACCACCTACACTACTTAAAGGAATACTTCAGCTACATATGATAATTAGTGAATTACACAAATTTTACTGAATCGGCATACTGGAAGAAATGTTGTATTAATTTCTAACTAAATGATTCCATAAATATAAAAAATAACTGTTATACTGTATGATGGAAAGATGATCCTTTCATCAGTTCTCATGAAAACATGGCTCATGAAAATTCCACAATGGGTCAAAATGCAATCCATTTATCTTTTATCTTTTATAGTGTCTCTAAGTTTGTTAACAATCACTAATACTGTATCTAAAGGGATATTCACAGGGAAACCTTTTTTATTAAATAATGTTATTGTAGACTGTAATTTGTATTACTGTATGTAGACCTGGAACTTGAAAAACAAACAAAAAACAGACCCATATAGAATAATGGTAAATAAAGTCAAAGTTATATTTGAATACCACACTAAAAGATTCCTATGTATACCACCATTACAGTTTGTTTACTCAACTATGTTTTAGATGTTAAATCAAGTTAATGTTAAGCAAAAAGAAATGTCATATCAGCAAAACGTAACAGTCCTTGTCCTTGTAAAATGTTATTCAACAACATTTGACAAGAAGCAATTTTATTTGAGTGAACCATGTCAACATCTGTAAATGTCAGTGTTACCTTTGAGGTCCAAAAAGGCTTAGTTAACATCGGCTCTCTTGGACAAATGGAGGGGCTATACTTTATCCAGACCATATTTTGCAATAAGCTATGCAGTTAAAAAATAACTATGAGCAAAAGAAGAAAAAAAAGACCCTTACATGGTGCATGGCATTCCATTGTTGACATCAACACAGTCCTCTTCGCCCTACACTATTGTGTATTTCCATACACAATATCAGCAGTCTAACAGCCAAGAAGCATGTAGAATCACTCTAGCATCAGCAGCATGCAAATACCACATTCCCACACATACTAGTGAATGCTTCATAAAGGTGTACGTATGATGACAGCTGTGATGCGATGCTCACAACAGACATACTGAGATGTTGTGTGGGGTTTATCAAGAGGCGACACCTATGTAGCCTCCCCTGGCATTTGTGCACACAAAATGGGCCTGGGCCAAGCTGAGAGAGGAAGCAAGGCTCTTAATCTCCTGCTATAATTACCCACAAACCACAGTTGAGCGGGACTTAAGGTCTATAAAATAAATAAAATCTGACAGGTATGTTTGCCTGTGACACACCAAGGTGGTGTTTTTATTGCCCATTTTATGTCACCTTACCTTGTTGTCTCGTGTGACCTACATTGTGTCTTGTATTAATATGTAACATGTTGTGTATTGTACTTTAATATGTGTAATACTGTGCTCTTGTATACGGTACACACTATACTTTACCATACTATTTATGCATTTTAATATATATTGTCATCATAACTGTAGTTATACATTATTATGTTACATCTTTCATTTTCTGTATTGGACTGACACCATGTTCTCCAACGTATTGTACAAAATATGTAAGAAAACATACGATGCACTACAATGACATGAAACCTTTATCTGAATTGTTACAAATCATTATAATTATCTTTGTCAATCTGAATTATATAACTTTTATAAATTGATATAGGTTTGTATTACTATTCAACTGATTGAAATATGTCTCTGTATTGTCTGTATGCCATGCCTGGATTGGTTCCCATAATCCTCTAGTGCAGACTGGTCTGCCACACATTTGTGTGGATATTTACCTTCTTAAATGTGTTAATGATACAGTCTATTTAAGACAACAGCCAATAGCTATAAATGAAAACTACTCAGTTTATCTTTCAATAGAATCAAACTTTGGTTAAACTTTCAACTGCACCTGTTTCTCTTCATATTACTGTAAGTCTTTTAATAAGTCCTCACACTGACAGTTGTCATAAACAAGCCCTTCGTTTGTGGTAAGTGCATAAAGTACACTGGCAACTCACAACTATTATTTCTCAAAAACTACACCCTGTACTGTATGTATTTGTCTGTAAGGTTCACAAAACAATTCAGTTTGTTGTCCTACATTTTCCTTCCAGATGTATTTCAAGTTTTAACATACAAATACTGATGAATATGAAAAACAAATAGATTTTGTAAACTGGAATAACGGGGGATTACATACCATCAGTGTTAACAATGAGCTTTGTAAACATGTTCCAGTCAAATGTTTGAGAAGCTGATGAGGTAAAGGTCTTACTGAACATCTTACTAAACATCCGCATTACAACATAATATTGAGACATGACTGCAATGTTGTGCTTTTAGCAAAAGTTCAATTCTGTTCACCCTGCCGTGTACTGTTATAGTAGGATTGAGTTGAGAGATGAATTGTGTGAAGCACAACATGTGCCTCAACTAAGAGAACCGCTAGGTACCAGTACTAATTTGACTGGAAATTAAAATACCTAAAGACGAATAATATGGCAGCAAAGAAGTTGAATATAATTATTGGCTGCTTTATGAGATTTACAGAGAATGTCAATAGAAAGGTCTAACTAAGCAGGTGGCATGTACACACAGTAAGTATACAACGACTTATGCATAATATGCATAATTAAATGTGCTTCTGCGTGATAATAAAGAAAAACAACTTCAGGAATAAAATTGTCCCACTTGTTTAAACAAACCATAGATGACTGTGAAAGTATAATAATACTTTTTTTATATTGTTTGTTTGTTGGACTGCAGTCAAGAAGAAATTTGCCTATAGCTTGTATTTTAATTCATCAGCCTGCACAGATGGTGAAGGCCTGTAGGATAAGGAGTGATCAATGGACCTTCTCAACAACAACTCAGAGAAAAAAAAAAACTCCACATACATGGCTCCCTCTTGTAGGATGATGGAGTGGGGAATTTCTTGCTGTCATGGTGTTCCTGCTCCACAATTATATGGATTCAGAGGATCGTATATTTTACAATGAGTGAACAGGCAGGGGCTGGTATTGGGCTCAACCGTGTTTGAGCAAGATGATTAAATGTTCTGGGGCTTAAATGTATTTAATGTTCTGTCCAGACAGTATGCATACGATAATGCATTATGATTTTTCTTTGTCCAAATCCTGGAGACACACGGCAATTAAATTACCACAGGGGACAACAGTCTACGTCTGTGCAGAAGTGATGCCCAGTGCAGTTAAGGTACCTATTGTACCAGGAACCTCCCACTGAGAATCGCACTAGTGTGTCAAGGATGTTGAAGGGGAGTATTGCTAATAAACCATGGGCCGTTCATTTATGATACCTAGTGTGTCTAATCTTTTCTATATTCTGGCATGGTGATAACATTTTTAATGCATTCATTACAGAATACAGTGATGTGTTCAAAATACTGACATGTGGAAGAATGACATAATTCAGTATTTCATTGTAAAGCGGTTGTTTCTAACAAAATAATGTTGTTGTTTTACTCCTTCCTGTGGTGTTCTGGTATCAACAGCACGACACCATGCTGAAGTAAGGGGGACTGTTTGTGGGCACTGACACCCACACACATGCTGCCACACATGAAAACAGTACACTTAACAGGCACCCAAAACACAGTATTTGCATTCATCACACTTAAATTAGGTTTACCTTTAATTTGAGCCTCTAAGGGATAAGTCAACAATTACAATTAATTGCAACAGGCAAAGTAAATCAGAGAAAAAATATATAATAAAGGAATCCGCAGATTAAAATGTCTATGTGCTTTGTTTCAATACTAGTATTTCCTACACCAGAAACGGCACACTCCACATGCAGCGCAAATGGTACTTTCACTCAAGTTTCTGGCCCAGGGGTCTGATACCCCTCCTCTTCCATGTGATGTTAACTAGGCTATTGCATTTTTAACTGAAAAGGTTTTTTTTCTTCTACAGATGCAAGAACGTATGAGTGGCGCCTTTGGAATGACCTGTATTGCCAATTGTCATGTAGAATGTGGTTTTAGCCACAATAACACAATACACATGGGTTCATATACTGTACCTTATCCAGCCTGACCACCTTGGAATGTTAATGTTTTGGGAAAAAAGTGTATTTTTTGTATCATTCGTTTGTTGTTTATCGTTTGTCCATTATTGTGCCTAAATCTGAATACCAAACCCTACTTTAATTAATTAGGTCATTCCAAGGGGTTCACTTTTTCTTGAAACTTCTGTACATCATGGGTCATGAGCACAAATAAGGCTTACCAGGAGCTACACCAGTTTTCCTGCAACAACAATCCAAACACACATTTCATTACAATATATCAATAAGGAGGTGACGTGTTTCCATTAGCGGCGCCCTGGTTGATTTCAGTGCAAGACCCCCGCGGTACTGAATGAGAAATGTAGCCAAACGAACATAAATTACCGCCTGCACTGGTGGTAACCACAGGGAAATGCATTGCCCTTTTCTGGCACCAGGTTCTCTCTCAGATGCACTACTCCATCTCCACTCATTACTAGAAGTGGTGAGTAGCAGAACTGTTCATCAGGGGTGATGCTGGAGCTGGAGGTTGCCACACGGATGGAGCCGTGACCTACATGAACAGGAGCACCTCCACAACCAGCGGGAGGCACAGGTCTGATTGTGAGAGAATCAATGCTCTGTGCATAGTCTCCCATTGTACAGGTCTGCCTGCCAACCAATTCAGGTTCTCAGATGATTTATATATTTCGCCACTGGGACTCACTGGCATCATGTGTTCAAGTTTTCCAAAACAAATGACCAAAGGACTAGCAGTTGTAAACATTGTTTCATGTTTATAAAAATAAAACTAGGTCAGATAAATGACTTTTTATGCAAATTAGGCACATAACATTCCCTGTCAAGTAATCACAATATAGTAAAAGTGTAAGGATTTCCCTAAGCAGTAAAGCCACATAATTAAATAATAAATTAAATATTGTATCACCAGTACACATTTTGACCTGGAAAACATACATATACATTTACTCTATCAATGTGAATACAGTAGCCTAGACTTGGTAAACAATTATTTGCTACATGGGACTGGGTGTCAGTTAAAGATATATTAAGCATGTAAGCTAATACACCATTTGTTCACCACATATACCAAATATACCAAATATTGTCCTCTAAATTAACAGAATTGTACAGTAGCCTACACCAACTTTAACGTATTTATGGGAAAATAAAAATGTTCAGAAAAAGTTAAGAGAAAGTCAAATATACTAGGCCTACTGCTTTACATCATTTAATGTCATCATATTCTCAACTGATGCAATATCTATCCCACCTGTGCACTGTGCCCTGGGAGATTATATCATTATCATTGAATGATATTGAATGATTGAATTTTCATTTGGCTAAGCATGAGCCACCAAATATCGCAACCAGGTCGCTGCACTGCTTTTCAGACAACAGATTTGCTCCCTGCATTGACCTCCTTCATGCACGGGTGTGATTGTTTTCTGAGTCATTTGACTCACATAAAATGCTTAATTAATAAGCACCCATCCAGTCGTGGGGTCCCCTTCATAGTTAGCTAAGCATTACTTCTGCCCACTGCTGAAGCGAATCTGCTCAATTGAGCAGCGTCTAGAGAGAGATCTGTAAACAAGGCATAAAATAAACAGGCCTAAGTAAATAAAGCCTTTACTGCTTTATCCTTTACGTTGGTTCAGGTTAGTTTTTTCCCTCTTGGGCCATCCAATTTGAATTCATCTCGGCCTGCTTTTCCTTTGCTCACATTGTTGCAGAAAGTCTATATAATTAACAAAGCTATAGCAGTGCATTGTTAAGCATGTGCTGCTCAGTCACAATGGTGGAACCAAAGTAGGTATGTTGAGGAGCAATGCAACATTTTTGTTTCATGATACTTGCCATACAGTATTTGTGCCTCAGTGTAATATGGACACTAAAAACAAACTATAGTTTATAACCCATGTTAGCTAGGTGTGGGTAAAACGTGTGCATCATAAAAAGGCGAGCCCTATAGTAGAAAGTTGTCTGCCTGGAAGCTATTATTGTTTAAAACACTTGGATTGTTTTTACAACAATTGGAAACAAAACTTGCTATTACACTCCATATGGAAGTATCCTACACAGGTTGATTATTTATGAGATTGCACATTATGCTAGATCTTACACCCCATTCTTTTCACACAAAGAGCATTAAATGGCTGATAACCGTTGGTGAAGCATAACCAGCGCTGTCGTGTTTTTACACTGAATTTCTGACAGAGCAGTTTCTTATCAGATCAGTTAGCGCTGCAAGTTTTTGCCAGCTATGGCTGTTACTGCTAGCTAACTGCCAGGTTCATTTATCATTTAAAAATGTTAATTAAATGAATATATGTACAATGCCTGCCTCGCAGTGCAACACAAGATTTTCAAGGGAACGTTGACAGAAAATGTGTTGGCAGCAGGTTGACAGTTCAGTTGATAGACGGCAGACTTGGGTGACAATTGCTATGGAAATGGCCGTGATTAATACCCACATTTGCAAGAATACAGTTGGAAGAGTCAACATGAGTTTGGATTGCTTCCTTTGGAGAGTCCTGTGCTGTCTGGCGGTAGACATTGTCTCATGTCTTTCAGCTGTTCCTTTAGTCAGTGGGTTACAGCGCCGTTGCAAAGCAAAGGGAGCTGACATCTGCCTTCATCTTGGCCTCCCTCTGTGCGTGTGCTGCCGGAGAGACAGAACAAGCCCTTCATTACCAAACTGTCACGTTTATGAAGCATGCGCTGACACAATGGCCTACTTTTAACACAAGCCACAATGTCACAAACAAATGTTCTGCAGAGCAGACTGAATAAAACAAAAATAATAATAATTTACAGACAGGGAGAAACCTGTCGCTCCCGCAACTTGAGATGTGCTAAAAGCGGCTGTCAAACCACCCGCAAAACACAATACAAAAACATAAGAGAGGGAACTGTCAGCGGGCAAGCAAGTGGAACCCAGGCTGTAAGCAGGGTGTAACAGGCATTAAGCACACTACAGAGAAACCGACATTACCGCTAAAGCATACGGCACCTGTGGAAAGCAACGGGGAAAGCTACCAGGCTCCGTTTCACCCACCTGTGGTGGCTGGCTGACGTGGGTAGGATTGCATTTGCCGGGGACGGGCCTGTGCGCGTTGGCACGCTGCTGGGGGCCATTTCCGTGGCGATGGTGCTGCGCCTGGGGCCGCTGCTGAGAATGCTGGTTGACGGGAAGGCAGGTTGGGCCTGTATGTACCTTGGGAAGGGCCTGGAACTGGGCTAGGGGGATGACCGGAGGGGGCGTGGGCGGCTGCCAGGGCTCCGGCCCTCCGCTGGGGTGAAGCTGGGCGGCCTGCGTCTGCTGGTTGCGGCTCTGGAAGGTCTGGCTCCTCTCAGTGTGTGCCTGGAGCGCGGCCTGGGTGAGGCTGGCCAGGGGAGTTGAGCCCCCCTGGGGAGGCCGACCAGCGGGCTGAGAGGGGCCTCTCTGAGGTGGCCGAGCAGCGGGCTGAGCGGGGGGAGAGGAGCCCCTCTGGGGAGACTGACCGGTGGGCTGGTAGGCTGGAAGGGAGCCCCTCTGGGGAGGCTGACCGGTGGGCTGGTAGACTGGAGGGGTGCCCCACTGGGCAGGCCTACTGGCAGGCTGGGAGGGGGGAGGGGAGTCCCTCTGGGCAGGCTGGATGCGTGCATCCGGCCCCCGCAGTGGCGTCTCCACCTGCCAGGCTCCGAGCTGCGGCAGGTGGTTAGGATCAGCCAGCGCTCTGGAGTCAGGGCCTGCTGGGAGCTGCTGGCTGCTGAGAGGCACTGCCCGGGGGCTGGGTCTCAGTACTGGAGACAGCCTGGGGCCAGCCTGGCTCTGAGGCACTGCTCTGTGCGTGTGTGTGGGGGCGCCGGTGCCCTCGGCCTCGCCGCGTCTGGGTCGGCCAACCAGGCGGGCCGCTGGAGGAGACGGAGGCGGGGTTTCCCTTGGTCTGGCGCTCTGGGTCTGGCCGGTGTAGTCCGTACTGTCGGCGGAGGAAGATGACGATGCCGTCTGCCGTCTTTCGCCGGCGTCGTTGGGGTACGAGGGGGTGCCCCTGAGGTGGTCCCACGGCATCTGGCGACGCCGTCTGGCGGAGGACGCCCGCTCGTCCAACGGCCGGTCCTGACGGGACGCCTGCGCGTTGCCGTGGTGACTGTTTGAGTGAGTGTGTCCGGTGGGAATGCGCTCAGGCTCGATGGACTGTCCAAGCCTCCTAGGCTCCAAACGAATGTAAGGCAGCTCGCTTTGCATTCTGGGATTTGCCGTCGACCGCCCAGTCTGGAGCGTGTCTTGCTGGTGAGATGTGACGGGGGCGTCCGCCGGAGAGGTCTGGAGAGGAAGGGGCGGTTGACCACCGGTTGGATAGGAGTTGAGATTGACGTGAAGGGTGGGGGGTTGTGCGTTGCCGTCTGTGTTTAGGCTGAAATGGAGCATGGGGTGCTGGGAAACACCTTGTGGGGCGCCCGTCTGTATCACGACGTTGGAGTTCTGCTGCTGAGCGCGAGTGTTAGCGTTAGCGCTAACGTTAGCGCTAGCGATCGCGGGAGCTGCGTCTGCGAAGGCTGGGTTGTCGACGCCACTGTGTGGCTGTGAATGGCTGTTGTGACCACGGCTGTGCGGGAACCTGCGCTCGTCGTGCTGGTACGTGTCGGAGACGCGGAGGACACTGAGACCTTGGCGCGAGACGCCGTACACTTGGTCGGGCTGATGTGTGTTGGAGTCATGGAGAGGTGGGTGGGGACCTTGGCCTACATTCCTTGCCTCTTGTGGCAGCTGATCCGTTGCCTTAGAGGGAGGGAGACAGATTGAACAAGAAAGTTACTTTGGAGACAAGAAGCTCTCTAGCTCCCTCAAAAGGGCAAAATGTATACAATGTCAATAATTTCATCAAATTGTTGCCATGTCTTACTATAATCCTGGTATTTGGGTTGGTCTTTTGCTGGCCCCTAAAATTCTCCAGTATCTGGTTCACTGTGATAATAGATTTGTACAAATACCCTCTTAGTACAGACAGCCAGGTTATTGTGTTAACTACACACACACACACACACACACACACCCATACAGACCCTTGCACACGTGATAATGAAAGGCATTAAAGTGTAAGAGCACTTACACCTCCTCCACCTCGCCAGTACCAGAATGAGCAGGATGATTAAGAACAGCGCGAACACGCAGCCAATCACGATCCCCGCCACTGCCCCTGGACTGAGACATGTGCCTGAGAGAGAGAGAGAGAGAGAGAGAGAGAGAGAGAGAAAATTAATAAAGATAATGGGTCTGGTGCCAAGGCAGACTGCAGGATAAAATAAGGACAAAAAGCAATAAGGGGAAACGAGGGGAAGAAAGACCCAAAAAAGAATGATGAAGTGATAGGAAAGAAAGTAGTTGAACAGAGAGAGAGAGAGAGAGAGAGAGGGGAAGGGAGGGAGGTTAAAATAAAAAAGGAAGAAAGATTGGGTGAAAGTCACTGAATGACTTTGGCCACATTTTCACCAAATTAATCTCTGGGGAAGGAGGAGGGGGGTGAGGAGGGAGGAGGAGAGGTCTGTCCCTCTCTCCTGTCGTGAAGACGAATACAGAGGCCGGGGCCCAAACCTATCAGACCGCGGCGATCGCTCTCACAGTCCACCGTCCGCCAGCCATAACTCACCGACGACGGCCAGGGCGATCGCCTGCTGCGACGTCCCTCCGGTGATGGTGTTCTGAGCGACGCAGGTGTAGCGCCCGCTCTGATTGGCCGAGAAGGTCTGGACGTCGAGCACCCCGTTGCCCGGCTGCCCCGACCCGATGGGCAGCCCGTCGTACTGCCAGGAGAAGAGGGCGGGGGGCAGCGAGGTGGATGTGCACGTGAGGCGCACCGTCTGTCCCACCACAGTGTCCCCTCCCCTGACGCACTGGGCCGCCGTCGACCTGGCGATGGCGGGGGTATCTGGGCCATCTGGTTCCATATGGAGGGGGGAGCAGCGGCACAAGAGTCACAATCTAGCAGGGCTCCAGCAGCCGTGAAGTGTTTAGCTAAACGGCTGACGGAATGATGCTAACTGAACACACTGAGTTCCAGTGGTATCCCATGTACCATGCCAGAAGTAATGTGGCAACCATTCCATGGCTGTGTTTATCTAAGGAATGTTCCAGACTTTGTACGCAGACGCACTCATTTTTCAGACGGTGGGAAAGAGCCAAGGTGCACAATGCGATGTAATCATCGCTTGTGGTGGGGTTGGTGGGATACGGGGGCTAGTGGGTGAGGAAAAACTATCTATTAGGGTAATTTCCCTGGGCGTATAATTTGTCAATCATCTTATGTAATGCGACAAGTGCGATAAGGACAAAACTAAACGAAAAAGAAAAAAAGGCCCAACACAATGCCGTTATGCGGGTGCGTAATTGGAGCACCATGCAAGAGATTTAACTTTGGCCCCAGATGGAAGCAGCCCACCAATCACAACAGCATTACAGTCTTCTCTTTTTTTGTCACTGTACCCACTCAGCCTCAGAGCCACATAACGTACGAGATGAAAATGTAATCAATAAGGCCAATTACGCTATCACAGCCCTTTTCAGTGTAATAATGCGTTCTCCCATGGGTGCGCTGAGATATTGTGTTCCACTGCGGTATGGCATCCAATGCTAGGACTACAGCATCCATATATACGTGGCTACAAGTGCGCAAGCTAACTCACAGTAGACGGTGAGGCTGCCCGTGGCCGTTCCGGCGCTGACGGGGTTGCTGGCAGTACACGAGTACGCCCCTGAGTCCCCACGGTTACAGGGCTGGATGACCAGGGAGCCCTGCGAGATGGAGATCCTCGAGTCGGTGGGGATGGACGAGCCCCCCTTCCCCCATTGGACCGTCACCTGCGTTCCAGTCGCCCACGTACAGTTTAGAGACAGAGTGTTCCCCTCCACCGCCAAGGAGGGAATCGAGAGTTTCACCGCAGTCACTGCATCTGGGAGTAGAGAACAATTAAGATGCGTGAGAGATATCGGCTGGGGCACCAAAAGGTTTCTGTATTTAACCCACGCTGTATTTTGTATACGTTATGTCCTATCAGAGTAGCAGAGCACATACATTAAACATTACAGCGACAGAACAGTGCAGGGCGGTTTCACTTTCTGCCGAGACTCATTTGTCGCAATCAAAGCAATTGAAGGGTGAGAGAGAGCTGGGTTGCAGCTACGGCCACAGATGGTAAGTAAAGGGGGCAGACGGAGAGAGAGCGGTGGTGGAAACGACACTTGGCGGGCAGCCTAACTTAAATAATTGGAGAGGGAGCGGGGGTGCTCTGAAAAGAGCAGCAAACAAACAAAAACATGGAGGTCTTAGCAAGTGGCTCTAAGCACCTTCAGTTTCTCGCTCTATCTCCAAGTCTCTCTCTATCTCTCTCTCTCTCTATCTCTCTCTCTCCAGTCTCTGCATCTTGCTCAGAGGCACTCTGACAGCATGTGCAGCGATTGTTGAGCGTGTGTTCTCAAGGCAACATGGCAGCCACTAAAACTAGACAACCTGCCTTCAGTGGGTTTTCCTGGGTTATATGTAATAGGGGAATGAAACGTACTGTAATCTTACACTGAAATTATTGAGATGTGTTTATTTATTTCTCATTGCAGAGTAAGTATTGAAAGAGTTTGATCATGAAATTACACTCATTTGGTGTGAATACAAATGCACATTCGGAGCCGCACTGTTTGTGTTCCATGTTAACATTTCACCTAAACATTTTGAATATGAATTACAAAAAAAGCACACAAAAAAAAAAATTTTTTTTTTGTTTTTTTGTTTTTTGCATCTTTGAACAATGAGACATGTAAAACCAGGTCTAAATATTCCTGTTTGGGTTTTTCCAGTCTCATATTACAGTATTTACCTACAATATCAGTGTCAACACATCAATGCAGGCTATGTTCATAGGTGACAAACTAGTTGGGGTGAGACTCAAAAAGTAATTGGACTGTTTCTTGGCCACATATTGAGCCTTTCAGATCAAATTAGTTTTGACCAAGGTCTGCAGCAGGTCATTGGTTTTATTTTAACACTCTAATTTAAATCAAAGGTGGAGAGAAATAAATAATCTTAATAAACGCCTGAACCATCCCCTTAATTTCTTCAACCATTTTATTAGCTGTACCCCACATATGGGTCAGTAATTCCATTATAACTTAAAAACTAATTCTCCCAAGCCCCACCTCCTGCTGTATTCCTCTGTTCATTAAAGTTGCCACTGTCCAAAGCCTCCTCACCCACTTCACCACCCTATAGGCTTTTCATGCTTGACCAGCGAAAACACTTATGTTACAATTGAGGTGTTAGCGACCCCAAACATCAGCTCTTAGCCCCAGCACGCTGCTCATATTTGAAACACAGCTGTCCACCACATAAGTGTGTGGGCCGTAGTGGGATGGGTATAATGGTGCGACGTTTATGACAGATGTAGAGAGAGCAGTGTGAGATACTGAGAAACAATGTTAACCACAAGGATAATTCCGGACACAAATCGAGGATTGTCCCTTTAATATATAATTGAATGTCTTACCAAAAACGAGCAGCTGAACCGATCGAGAGTTGGTGGTTAGGCCAGAGTTGGCCATAGGGACCACCACCACCGTGTAGTTACCAGCATCACTGAGCCGGGCTGAACTGATTCGGAGCTGGGCGGCGGTCATGGAGACCCTGCCCAAATATTGGGTCACGTTGTCAATGTATGCAGTTCCTCCCACAAACACACCGAGCTGGACGCCTCCAGGGGCACTCCAAGTGACAGTGAAGGCATTAGACACGGACAGCAATGT
The DNA here is from genome assembly GCA_025399935.1 of Amblyopsis rosae. Taxonomy (NCBI): domain Eukaryota; kingdom Metazoa; phylum Chordata; class Actinopteri; order Percopsiformes; family Amblyopsidae; genus Amblyopsis; species Amblyopsis rosae. The sequence continues at coordinate 18,299 of JAODTR010015711.1, forward strand.
GAAGACTATATCTGTAGAGGTCTGAACCAAGACTGGGTTGTTCTGGAATGTGATTTGAACTGGGGTCTGGGTCAGCACAACAGCAGAGATGACTAAATGGAATTAAAGAAAACAATAAAAGTGGAATTAAAACATGAAAGCTGCCATATGTGGTAGATACGGCTGGACATCTGTCTTTAAAATGGTTATATGGTGTTATACACCTTCAACCTTCTTCATATTATGGCCTACAAGGTACAATATTTTGCCTGTTCCTGGTTGGGGTTGGACATTGTTACAGTATGGATACGTTTTACAAATTGGTTACCTTCTCTGATGTAGAAATGTAGGCTATTTGTAAACACCTAAGCTATTACATGTAATTCATGAAATGTATGTAATCGTTTTGAGCTGTTTTAGGTAGATCACGTTGATTTGTCGATTCACGTTATAGACATGCTGTAACAATTACTACTGGCGCTGGATACTAAATTATGGAATGAAATCAATAGCCAACAGGCGCACTGCAGAGTGCTGACAAAATCCAACATCGAGATGGATTGCAGTCAGATTCGCGCATTGATCTGTTGCAGTAAAGACAATATAGCTTGTTTGTGTTTTTTCCCCAACACATAAAGATAGGGATAGAGGAAGCCACAAATAGCCAACACCCACACATGGCATGGCGAGTATCAATAGACACGCAAGGGAATGAAGTCTTACAAGTTTTAGAGCGGCTGAGGTAGCCTACTTGAATTGTTTTTAGATATGCGAGCTAGTCTAAAACTCATAATCCTTCACAAACTTTACAGTTTATTTTATTTTATTGTTTATTATTGACGTCCATGAATGGTCGTGAATATCTTACCTGCTAATGACAGAGTAATAACAAGCAAATGCTGGCTCATCTCTTCAATCCGGGCGGTCTATATGGAGAGATGATAACATATTACAAGGGCAAAAGAGGGCACTGGTATTTTACACTGGTAAAGTAGAAAAGTAGGTCTAGATAAACAAAGAATGTAGCCTACTGTAAGACCATAGCTAAAAGATTGTTTGTGACATATGTAGCCAGAACTATAGCAGCCATTCTCTGCAGGCTATAGCCAAACGAACAAAGGTTAATCTGTAACATATAGTCGTATGGTTTTCCAAAAAGAGGGAAAACCGATAGAAGAATAGTTATCTTACCAAAACATGTATTTTCTGTTCTCATTTTCTTTACTTATTAAAAGATAAATCCACATTTTCAACGATTATCGCTTTATAGATTAGTCTACCTGATCTAAGGCACACCTGCTCTCTTAAAGAGACACCACCAGTTTCTTATTGTTATTCCATTGAAGTCCACTAGATGGATCCTACAAGAGGTAGGCCTACCGTATGCCTATATTGGCTGAATATAATTTAGCCTACAATTAAACTGATATTATTAATGCACATATGCCTACATTGAATAGACTTATTACGCATTATTGAATTAATAAATACGTTATAGCCTATTATTGTATGCTTAATTTAATTATTTATTCAATTAATCTGACTCTGCATGATGTAAAATATTAACAAATATGCGTGTTACCTGGTATGCAACTTGCATATGAGGTGGTACATCTGAGGTGTAAACACTGCTGTATGGCAACATTTCAACTGATGTATGATTGCCACCAACAGACAAAGTACAGCAAGTTCACCTGCCTGTACGTTATGCAGCGACTCAGCATTATTCGTATAGGCTATACAGCTGTAGGCTCCCCCACAAACAAAATCCAAATTTAAACACTGCATATGACCACATAATGTTGGGAGAGCACTGATTAGAAGACTATAGCAATAACAGACTCAGATCGGCAGTATAGCCTATCTCCAAATGAAACAGCTAGAGGGAACTGCATGCTACAGTATTTTGGCTATTTAATCTAGAGCAGTACTTTAATTGTTAGCTGATGTGAAAATCCATGTTCAAACAATCCAATGGGTTTTATTTTTCGGTGTGGCACCGAGGGCGCTAGAGGGGAAAATGGGAGGAGTGACCTTCAAGAATGTGGGTTGAATTTACACTGGAAAGTCCACCTATAGTCAGACTCAGAACGAGTGCATTGCTGTACAGGAAAGGGAGAGGGGAAATTGCTCAATTTCAACATGATTTGAGACACAGCTTATGAGTCTTGCGTGACATGCTCGCCGTACTTGACACGCATTGAATGAGAGTATCTGGTACGGTAGAGTGGCACGGGTTGGCCTTAATGTACGGTAAATTATCTTCTCTTAGCTAGCGGCTAGCTAGTCTTGGAGGCTTAGGGGCTACATGTGTCAAGTAGATTTGTGTGAGATGAGGGTGGGGATGCAATGGCATACGCTTTGAAGGGCCAAAGTATATTATTTTTTTAAGGCCATAAATTAGACTGTTGTGCTGCATACGATAGGCTACCCTGCGGCTGCGGGGAAAGTGTGTGTATCCTACTTGAGAGAAAGCCATCTACGGTACGGTAGTGTGGATTGCGCCAAGCACCCCGAAACTACAGTACGAGCGTAAACTGGGTACGGTAGGTGAATTCCACAGACTGGCTTCTGCACTGTATGTTAATGTAATCATGATCACACTGACATTTTTTAGGTTAAACAGCTCATTCTTGTAGGCTACCGTATGGTAAATATCTAACTGCTTTCACGTTTTATCTGATGGACATTAGTTATACTGTTTGATTCATATCGGCCAGGCATACGGTTCACTCAGGGAAATGTTATGAATTCTGCTTTATTCATATGGTATAACTTATTATTAGCTGCTTTAAATAGTTCCAAATTGCAGATTAGTGTAAGGTGTTCTGTAGTGTGACAATTGTACATTGCCCTCTGTAACAGTTCTCTCTAATCAGCAGGTGGTATGGCTCTTAATATCCTGTCCTGGACATTCACTGCACTTTTCTTAAGTAAGGCTTAACTACAGCACATTACAACACATTGTGAGGAAGGTATGAGGGGTAGGCTACTATAAAGTCACTAAAATTGACCAGTTTGGTCAAACACGTTTGCCAAAGTTGCCAGCTAAAGTTGCTATCTTTCCCGTTTCCCCATTCCCATGCATGAGAAAAACCCAGCAACATGCAACAGCAACATGGAAAATCCATGGGCATTTTCCCTCAGCCAGTTAATTTGAACAAGAAATACCTCAAGGATCTCATTATTTAACATTTATAACAGTGTAGCTACTGTGAATCAGTCAATAAGCAAATTGACCTGCATTCATTCCCACATTTGTTTGTTCAGTTAGCTCTTATAATATTTAAATGTATTTTGCTGCTTGGTACATTTTTTAATTGGAAAGTGTGCATGCAGCTAGCATATCCAGCTTTTATGTTTCACATTTCTATTGTTTAGGGTGGAAAGGACACAAGAATAATCATAATGCATTCCCTGTAGGCTACTGGTCATCTGAGGAAACAATAGTGTGTGTTTGGATCTTCCATTAGTACATGAAAGGGAATTGGTCCCTTTTTGTAGATTAGAGATGTAAACTCTTTTTCGTAAAATAGTTTTTCAACTATAACCACAGCACTGGGGATGCATGCGTAATAATCTCTTTGGTCAATAGGGAGACTTACCTGGTTCATTGAAATTTTGACATAGATTTTAGGGCACTAATGCTGTTTAATGGATATTGCATTAGTCATGGCTGTCATCATCCATAAATCACTGTCTGACATTGCCAGACAGAAAACAGTCATACATATTCATAAACTACACGAAGGAATACGTTTTAGAAATACCAAGTTATAGCCTAATCAATTATTTATTCAATATTTTCCTTATTTTAGTATGCGAGAAAATCCAAGGTTAAAAGTTCACGAAAGGGAATTATCTGGGTCTTCATAGGCAACTGTTTAAATAGTAATAATGCAACATGAAATCCAAGTGATAAGATGTGGAATAGTAAACATAACAGACAGCCTAACCTCTATTTGCAGTGCCATGTGGGTACCAGTGTTTGTCAGCACATATCCTGAATGAGGGACCTGTTCATGTTCTTCCTGGCTCCAGTCTGGTTCTCAACGCCCAGATCCAACATGGTCCACTTGAAGAGCTCTCTCTGGTAACCTGGGAGCGGGAGCCAGAAGCCAGAAACAATCTGGAGAAACTAACATTGGCCACGTGTTCCGGCACAAGCCTGACGTGCTCTGGTAAAACCTTAAATGGTCGTGTGAGTGTGGAACAACAGGGGGCGATTCTGAAGCTTGAAGGATTCACCAGAACGGACAGTGGAGTATATGGTGTGACTATCACAGACCGCACTGGCGCAAAGACAACAGCTCAATGCATTGTAAGAGAATACGGTATGTCACATGTCCAATATACAGTACATTAAAGGGGTACTCCTTGATTTCTTTTTTGAATCCCCGTGGTTGAAACTGTGCTATGAAAACGTTTTGATTTGAAACTTTGGCATCTGCCAGCACTACAGTACACCCTACTGCCAACATCAGCTCTAGACAGACACCAGAGGTGCATTCAGAATTGGTGAATGTTTGCGAGCATTTTCAAACATTCAAACAGTTTTCTATTTGCTTTGCTATTCGCAAACGTTTGTGAATATAAGCAAACAGTCTGAGGAGGTAGTTGTCGGCGAACACACATTAACGCTGGACGAAGGTTGACAGTTTAAATCTAATAATTCTGGAATGTTTACACAAAACGTTCAAATGTCATGTTCAAAGTAAATGCGTTTGCCAGGAACCTGTGCCTCAGTTTGCCAATTCTGAACGCACCTCAGTCTCCAGCCTCAGTATCTCCTGATATGTAAACCGCTCTCAGGATCCATCCTTCAGACAGGCTTAGACCGTCTGCTTCTATTTTATTACAGGCAAACAGTCACTGCTTGAGCATTTCTCCTCTAGCTCCAGTCATGGCCATTTAGAATGTTAAACAGCCTCTTTACCTCAGCGCCTTATCACTGCATCTCTCACTCCCATTCTCGTGTGCATTTCCCTCTCTTTCCAGAAGCCGTGCACCACGTGTCAGTGAGCATCAACGTGTCTCATTCCTTCCTGGTGTGTGGGGAGGCCTGGGGCACAGAGCCCCATTTCAGATGGCTGTATGAGAGAGCGGCCATCACAAATGCTGTGGGGAGTGTGTCCAAGGATGGGAAAACCTTGGTTGTCTCTAGCACGCCCATGTGTGGCCACTTCACCTGCATGGTTAGCAACAAATTAGGCTACAGCTCTGCTACTTACACTGCAGGTACAAGAACCTTAGAAACCCATATAAAACAAATACACTGTATACAATACGGACGTACAATGGTCGCGTATTTTTTACATTATTATGGTAATTTACGTTATGTTATCATTTATGTATGTATATATCAGAGGTGATGATTTTGGAATACTTATTTTAATTGTAGTGTTATTTCAGGTTTATTTTTCGTGTTGTATTTATTTATTTAGATTTAATTCAATTATTTGTTGCCAAAAGGAAGATTTGATGATAGCCTTTTAAATGAGAACTAGATATAGCTGGCTAGGATGAAAAGCATGTCATTCTACACTTCATATGGGGCACTGCTGTGCTATTTTATAGAGACTCTACAAAGCAAACCTATTCCTCCTTGGAGCAGACAGAAAGCCGTGCGTTTGTATCTGCCAATAGCTGAATCCACAGATGGCCGTGCATTGTAGCTCGTGCAACAGTTGTAATAATACGGATTGGCTGGTGATGAGTGCTTTTCTATGGAGCGCTAGTATCGCGTGCCCAAAAGGCAAGCCGCATCACGGCTGTGCGTGACTGTCACGTGTCTCTCTGTTTTGCCTGGCAGAGCCGTGTCACACCCGCGGCAGTGGTGTCACGGTGGGCGTAGTGTGCCTTGTCCTGCTGCTGCTGCTTGGTGGAGCGCTGGCTTCGTCCCTCTGGAGGTATAGTAATGACGCCTGGCAACAGCAAGTCACTGTGCACCTACACATCCCAGGACTCCGCGGCAGTCCACTACATTGATCTGATCCCGAATCAGATTTATGTAGTGCTTTGCCCTTTGAGAGAAAAAAAAAGGCCATGAAGTATCTGAGGGAAAAAGTGAATAATAATAATAATAAAATGTGTCCCCGTAAGAGCAGTGATTTGTTAATAGGCCTGCGCCATGACTGGCTTGCATTTTAAGACACTACTGTACTGTTCAATCCCTAAAAAGTATTGTCTTTTGTACAGGAGACACAGGCGACTCCGTAACGCTGGAGAGAGACTCCATGAACATTTTGATGATAACATCTAAGAGAATCCAGTTACCCCTGTAACAGAATGTATGACGACATCTAAAGATGGAAATCAATGGGCTTGTACAGTATTATACAGAATATGACCCTGTTTATTCAGATACAGTATTACGTTCTTCGCAGGCCAAATTCAGACCTTCAAAAGAAATATAATATATAGGAACACAGAGTTCCTTCAGCTGTAAAGCAAACCTTTGTGCTGGTGTTACATTTTTATGATAATTCTAAATTATGGTGGCAATTTATTGTTTTATATTGTTTGTAAGCCAGCCAACCCTAGTAAATTATCAAGTGCTATAGACACAGCATTTGATTGTAGGATAAATAAATCGTTTGTGCTCTATACTTGTTTGTGATAGGCTATTACAGTATGATTTGTTAAGTGCCTTGAAAAATTATTTTACTTCCAGATAAATACACAGAAGAAGGATGCCTTTATACATCTTCTGAAAAGACTATACGAATGCATGACAATCTATTTTTATTGTACAGTATGAAGCAGTAGTTGCACAGTTGTTAGCAACAATCTGCAGGTGGCCTTCTCTGCCAGGGATAAGTGGCACTGAGCTAGCTGTTACTGATTACTGTCTTTGTGTATGTCCCATTTAAAAACTGATTGCAATTTGTCAGCATATGTGCTCAGTGCCTCTGAAAACATCTGACAAATGAGGTAGCAATTTACAGTGATATGTACAACGTAGGAATATTACAATTCCTTGATAAAGGAGGGAAAATGTATGCTTTGTTGGACTACAATATCCATCCATCCATCTTCTCCCGCTTATCCGGAGTCGGGTCACGGGGGCAGCAGCTCCAGCAGCTCCAGCAGCTCCAGCAAAGGACCCCAAACTTCCCTTTCCTGAGCCACATTAGCAAGCTCTGACTGGGGGATCCCGAGACGTTCGCAGGCCAGTGTGGAAATATATCCACCGTCCTGGGTCTTCACCGAGGCCTCCTCCCAGCCAGACGTGCCTAGAACACCTCCCAATATATACAGTATATTTTATAGCATACAGTATTTAGACAAAATGTATTTCTAATTTTACTTGTAGCTTCCAATAATTTAAACTACACACCCCACACCCAGCTCAGTATAGAGCAGTTCTAGGGACCCTCACAGCCACACACTTCAGCTATGGTCCACTCCATTCCAAGATAAGTGTTGTCACATTCGCTGGACTCTAGCTAGAGTCCAACATCCAATCCAGCACCTTGCTAAGCTGCACATAGGCCTGCCACCTTTCCTGCAGAAATGGTCCAGACTGTCTTGGAGTGCTGTATACACAATGTATCCCTAATGACTGTAAACTAGCTAAGGAAAACAATATGCTGTGGCCTGTAACGTCAGAGGGAGTAGAGCCTATGAATGTATTCAACTTAAACAAGATTTCTATTTTCTGTTGTAAATTGCTTTTTTTTTTTTACAATATAGTGCACTAAAATGCACTATATATATATCACACAAATGATGTGACATGAAACAATAAATAATAAAAAACAAAATGCTGCAGTTGACTGCCCACTCATTTTGATTAGTTGGAAATGTGAGACCATGTGGTGCACAATAATGTGCAAAGAATATAGGTGATGTACCATAATTTTGTAAAATCTATAAATTAGTAAATTAGCCATATTGACGTGGCTGTCATTCTGACAATGCATGCTCACAATAATTGGTGCATAATATATTAAACTATTTGACAAATTATGTTCTGCACATGCTGTAAATGTCAACATACAATGGTCTTTGCCAATTCAGAACTTGGCACCCAGCAAAGAGCTTAAAAGGATTTAAACCGCATCAAAGTGAATGACTTTTAAGTGATATTTTTTCTTTTTTTATATTATATATATTTGTATTATTGTCATGTTAATACATTATACTGTACGTAATAGAGCTAATGCAGATATATA
>JAODTR010015720.1:1177-16560 GCA_025399935.1 Amblyopsis rosae
CCCCCCCCCCCCCCCCCCCCCCCCTCTCTCTCTCTCTCCCTCTCTGTCACCCTCTCTGTGTTCTGGCTCTCCTTCGCACATACACAGACACACAAACGGTGGCTCTCATTTGCATAGCATTGTGTGAGGATGTCTTTCATCTTCTGAATATTGGTTTGGTAGGGGACGTGTCTTTATTGCTTCTGTCAGATTCCAGATGACTCCGTCTTGCTCTGGGCTCAGTAGAGCCTCTTTAGAACACCAGGAGAGGGTCAGAGGTCAAGATAACCCATTTAGTCACATTTATGAGCTGCGGCGCAAATGTGCCCGAGTGTCTGTGTGTGTGTGTGTGTGTGTGTGTGTGTGTGTGTGTGTGTGTGTTTCCTTTCAAATATTGTGTGTGTGTGTGTGAACAGATGATCGACCAGCTGAGGTGCGGAATGGTACATTATTGTCGTCGACCCCCCCCCCCCCCCCATTCCCCCCACTCATTCCCCCTCGGCTCAGAGGTTTCGGGTGATTTTGGGAAAACGGAAGGAGAATAGGCGTGCCAAATCTTTTCTCAGAATCCAGAGATTTATCAGAAGCCCTCTCCGCAGGTAAAAGCCTCGTTGAACCAGGAAGGGGATGACTGGCTCAGAATATTTACAGCCATGACTTTGTACACACACCACGCTCTCTCACAGCTCCTGGTTGAGGTGGAATCGATCATTGGCTGACGGAGCTGATTAGTTGCTAACAGCCTCTTGGGTCAAGGACGGATGTTCGACAGGTGTTTCGACGAAGCGGCAGGTAGCCTTCCTCCTCGATAGCGCCATGGCTCACTGTTTATGTTTTCAAAACAACCATCCCACAAAGCTCCGCGGTTACGTCCGGGAGCGGCATGCACTCTGAGAATCAAAGCAACATCTTTGTATGGCTTGTTTCAACCATTAAACACAAGTTGAGGAATGACTCTTTAATGTTTTCTTATTGTAAGGCATTTAAGTACCGTTTTATTTTCATGCTCTGACTCATAACATTGTTGTTCTGGTGTTTCAGGTGGTGCTTGTGTGGTTTATATATATAGCATATGCTGTACTGTATGAACGCAAAAGAATACATGCAGAAATGTCTACTGAAGATAAGTCCGAGTTTTGGCCTGCAATGAGCTGCCAGCAGCTTTGATCTGCTTGTTTTCAATAAAATGGAGGGGCCTTCATTCAGGAAGGAATTCTAGATTTAAGTACTGTAAAATCCGTTTCTGTTGAGCTCCTGACTGAAATGGCCTATTTACAGCTGGAATTGAAATTTTCAGCCATATAATTGAGAGTCGCCTGCATATTATACAGATACTCACACATCATGGCCCACATTTTTCACAGTATCTTCCATTCAGGTTCCCTGCCAAAAGGCGAAGCTGGCAGCCTTCAATATGTGGCCACCATCAGCACAGTGTGATTTGAACAGAGGCTTGGCCAAAGTCGCTGGCCATTCAGGGGTTGTCCTGTAGTGAATATGGTCAAAATAAGCCCTTTTAAGAATGGCATTATTGACTAAGCGCATGCTGTTAACAGATGGAACAGCATGTTAATTAAATCAGGGCCAGCACCTGTGCATATATGCATATCATAAGTTCAGTTCTATCGTGAATTCAAGTGTTCCTGTGCTGTGTGTGTATGTTTGTAATAAGACTCACTGTGGAAAAGCGATTCTATCCCGCTATCCAAAAAAGGTAAATTGTCACAACGGGTTAAATGTTGTAAAAACATGAGCCAGGGGGGGAGGGGGTTGAAGGAGCATGAATGGTTGCCTGGCAACAGAATTAGCCAGCATTCAGTTGTCGTTACGGTCAACGCAGGCGAATTTCCCTCCGTTCTGTTCCCCAGTGTCACCTGTCCGTCTGTGTGTGTGTGTGTGTGTGTGACCCTGAATAGAGTAGTAATTAAAGGTATAGTAAGCGATATTGTGCTAATAGCCTTTTTGTCAAATTCTGTGAATATCTCATCACGATCCCGCTAGCTGCCTGTTCTGTGTTTCTACACAGCCCTGGCTCTGTAAACACAAACAACAATATCCCAGCGCTGGCAATTTGTTTCTAATATGTTGGGCGGCGCTTCTGAGGGAGCGCCCTATGGCATTGAAGGGAGAGGTGTTTCTGTTTTGATTGAGTTCAAATATCAACAAGGTTTCTCCAGAATGACTGACTACACCTTTAAATAATTGTCTAAAACAAATACCACTGTTAGCTCATCGTAATGAGCGCTGGGTGCCGGCTGGTCTTGGACTGTTCTCAGGACTGTGATCGAAATGGGCGTGGCAACCGCGTTCCACATCCCACTGGCATGCAATCTGCTGTGCCTTGCCCAAAGGCACTAGGAGAGAAGGCAGTGTGACGGGGGGGGGGGGGGGTTGGCTGGGACTGGGATGGCATGAGGAGTCGGAGGAGGGGAGGTGTAGGAGAGAGAGAGAGAGAGAGAGAGAGAGGGTGGGTGGGGGGGATGCAGAGTAGAACAGGAGAACCAGAGGAGGGGAAATGATAAAGGGTTTGCACTGCAGGTGGGAGTGTAGCTGAATTCACGCCTCTGTGCTCTCCTGGTAAATGGAGACTTGTATTGATATTGTGTGTGTGCTGTTTGTGAGTTTTGTGTGTCTGTGTCTGCCAGCGTTTATTCTGTCTGTTTCTGAGTTGTGGGTGTGTCTGTACTGTATATCTGCTAGTGTTCTGCTACAGCATACAGTAGTGGTGCCATTTGTGAGTCGGTGTGCGCGCGTGTGTGTGTGTGTAAAAGAGATGGAGAGAAAAGGATAAAGCCTTGTCCATTCTAAAAGACTGTAAAAGTCCAGCACGTTTACAATGGATTTGAGCGTTGTTTAATGTGGTGGCAATGTGTTTTACTATCAGCAGCACCACAGCACCAACAATGTGCTTCATAACTGGACAATGCTCTCACCCTTGCAGCAGTGCAAAACTCGCCTCTCTCACTCTCCCTCTCCCTCTCTCTCTCTCTCTCCCTCTCTCTCTCTCGCTTTCTTCACACTCTCCCTCCTGGGCAGGCGACTATGAGAGGCAGTGCCACACTTGTCATGGTCATATCTTTGCGGGGCCAACTTTCACAGAGACGCTACGGGCACTGGTTCAGACAGAGGCAGCGGACTGCTCCCAGCGCTATTGTTTGAACCAAGGATGTGTTGGAAATTCATTCCTCACCATTTCACGCCTGATTAGGAGCTCGCAAAGCCAGTGAAAAGGCAGTTGAATAAGAAAAAGCCATACGTTGGGTTGAGGACGGCATGTAGGCCAATAATAACCTGTTTTTTTTTTGTTTTTTTTTTACAAGTTGATCACATTGAGATTAAAACCTCTGTTTCAAGAGAGACCTAGCCAAAATAGCATACTTGGCAGGTGATTGGACGAACCTGTGAATCAGCAGAGCATGTTGTTAAATCCGCTCTTGCAGTAGAAGAGTGAAAACATATTTTCCATTGAGAAAAGCCTTTGCTTTTCTAATAATTTCTAATAAAACGAATATATTGCATTAGGTACATTAACTTCTGTAGGACCCTCCGTTGGACACACTAGGTTTCTGCAATTACGCCCCCTCAAACACATGGGATATATCTGAGCTAAATATCTCTCTCTCTCTCTCTCTCTCTCTCTCTGACACGACATATCACTGATGCAGTGCTGCCTGGCAGATAATGAAGTGCTCTTCTGGGTCGGTGTTCTCTCTAGTGCATGTACAGCCAATGACTCACAGGGAGGGTGTGAGGCAGACATTGCTTTCCCCTTGCCACAATCATTCCATTTCCTAGTCAACTATTCTTTTTGGATCACACCTAAGCAAGTTTCAGATGCGTTATTGTCATTTTTTTAATAGACTTTAAGTAGCATGATGGTTAAATAGGCACAAAACTGGCAAAGAATGCTCTAAAGTAAGCAATTAACCACATCAAAATTTGATATACTTATAACTGGTGTTGATATTGGATCAAGTTCAGTTATGCAGGGAAACAATTTTGGCGCAACACCTGATCCTCACTCCAACAAACTATACAGGCTATACCGACTTATCTCTCTGTCAGTTGGTGATTACCTCTCTTTTATATCTGCCCTAACCCCCCCCCCCCCATCCCTGTCTGTAAATCCTACTCAATTTGTCTCTTGTGACTTTATCTCTGCGCTTGTACTTCTCTCTTACAACGTGTCTGTTTGTCCTGTATTTCTCCCACAGGTGGAGGGATGGCTCTGTCATTTCTGCTCTTAGTCGTGCCAGCGTTGCCCATGCTCACTGTGGCTGCACACAACACATCTGCTGGTAATGACCGCGCTCTGTCCTCGCCACTTGTTTCTGACAGCATAGTTAATCGTTCTGTCCATCATGTATGCACATATGCATGTATGCATGCATGTAAGCATGTGTGGTTTAGTGTATAGCTCCAAGTACATTCTACAGTGTGCCGTTCTTTATACAATAGGTACTTTCCGCATACTTACCGCTCTCATTATGTAAATGATGTCACATTCCTGGCTCAAGGCTGAAACCTAGATGATTACATCAGTGTTCATGTTGTACGGGACTGTTAGGTGTGGATCAATCAGGCCATGAATTTACATGTAAATAGATCCATGTGGAATGAAGTGCTTGCTTGTGTGTGCACGTGAGTGTGGTAGTTTATGTTTTATGTATGTTTTTTCCCTCCAAATTACGGCAACATGTACTGTATCTGTGGTACTGTTTGTGAGTACACATACTGTATATATCAAGTGTTTATTCCAAATCAGAGAGAGAGAGAGAGAGAGACTGTGGTCAGCGCTGTGTGACTTTGGCATTCTCTGTTTGTGGCTGTCCCATCAGTCAGCTCTTGGGCGTGAAATTACGGCCATAGCTCATGAGACCAGCATGACCACCGGCTAAGCGCCATTCCCCTTCCATTTTAACAGCCGAGCTTGGCAAGCTGACTCGGCCCAGCATTTAAAAACCAATATCGGCCAATGTCGACGGAAAAGGAAGAAAAAAATAAACGTGGATGGATAGGCCCTGCTAACACACTTGGGACTATTATCAGCCATTTATGCTGCAGCTCATGTTTTGACGCTAATGCTCGGTGGCAGATGTCAGATCTCTGTAACACAGACATAAACCTGCCATCAGATGAAGGAGCTGTCGCCACAGACTGTGCCGCGCGTGCTGATGCTTCCCATTGCGGTCACGTCTAGCGTCAATAGCGGTCCTGCCGCTGGCGAGCGCTGCGGTAGATGTTTAGGGGGTGGGGTGGGCTGGGATGTAACCCCCTCTAGAGAGAGAGGGAGGGGGAGAGAGAGAGAGAACGCATAGGAAAGTAAGCTATGTGGTGGCTCCAGCAAAATAAGCAGGTTGTAACCCACCAGCTGTGGATTAACTAATGCTATCGTGTGTAGATGAAGACTTAATTAAGCCAGTTTGTTCTCAAAAACGACCGCCTGCTCTCTCCCCTGTGTTCTAATGAATTCACCAGACACTGTAGAGGTGTGTGTGTGATTGTGAGTGTGTGTGTGTTAGAGTGTGTGTGTGAGTGAGTGAGTGAGCGAGTGCTCACCTGCGTTTGTGGGCGGGTGGTGTGCGGCCCCATAAGCTTCTTATGGTCAATACCCATTTGCATCAAATAGACATTTTTATAGCACATTTCTCTCTTTCACCCTCACTATTATTTATTCCTTGATTGGCAAAGGTCCAGCTGCTGACCACATGAAATGCCTTCCCAACCCCAAATGAAAGCTATTTATTTAATTTCATTTTTTTAAATAGGAGGCCATTGTTGTTAAATAAGTAGCCTTATTGCATGGGGCTGTTTTAGGAGGGAAATTGATAACGTGGGTATGACCTGGCCGTAAAGAATAATTTCAACCAATTTAGATCAATTTACCTATTTTCAAATTCTGACATGCAGGCCTATGTGTATTTACAACCAAATATCACTGCAGAGTGAGCATCTTGTTTGCATGTTTGAATTATAGTAATTATGGGAAAATGTTTACAGATTCCAGGCAGAAATCCGTTACTGATGAAAAGGCAGATTATAGTTCCACCTAGCGCCGGTGGAGCCACATAACATTAGAGCACCAGTGGAGCCTCATAACATTAGAGCACCAGTGGAGCCTCATAACATTAGAGCACCAGTGGAGCCACATAACATTAGAGCACCAGTGGAGCCTCATAACATTAGCGCACCAGTGGAGCCACATAACATTAGAGCACCAGTGGAGCCACATAACATTAGAGCACCAGTGGAGCCTCATAACATTAGAACACCAGTGCGGCCACATAACATTAGAGCACCAGTGGAGCCACATGACATTAGAGCACCAGTGGAGCCACATGACATTAGAGCACCAGTGGAGCCAAATAACATTAGAGCACCTGTGGAGCCACATGACATTAGAGCACCAGTGGAGCCACATAACATTAGTGCACCAGTGGAGCCACATAACATTAGAGCACCATTGGAGCCTCATGACATTAGTGCACCATTGGACTACATAACATTAGGTAGGAGGTGATTGCTGTAACTGATGGCCTTTCTCTTCCAGGCTGTGCTATCATCCGCCCTCCTAGGGACGGGGGGATCAGGTACCGAGGACTGACACAGGAGCAGGTACAGTGTGATATGCTACCACTGATATGAGATGTTGCATTGTATGGTGTTAACTGATCTCAGATTGTGTGTGTGTGTGTGTGTGTGTGTGTTTAGATCCGCAGTGTACAAGTGCTGCCATTAGACTATGAGATCGAGTATATCTGCAGAGGGAACCGGGTTATTGTCGGACCCAAGGTCAGGAAGTGCTTGCCCAATGGCACGTGGACAGATCTGAACCAGCATAGCCGATGCTGTGAGTTCACTGGTTTCTCTGTCTGTCTGTCTGTGTGGCTTAGTAAGTGTACAAAATATTGTATATTGAACTTTTGCTGAACCCTTTGCCATGACTCTGTAGGGGATTTCACACTTATCTAATAGGACCTTTTGCCCCTATTTGTTGTATGCTGTATTGACTGGAAACTATCATCTCTATTTACGTAGACTTCTTTTGTTTCCCGAAACATATTACAGCTATGTGCACTACTGTATGCCTACAGAGTCAGTCACTGTTCTTGCTGGCAATATATATTCTTCAATTAAAGGTATAGCACTTATTGTCAAATTCATAAAATATTTAATTGCAGTATGCTAGTTTACATTATCGTGATGAAAAAAGAATCTGGTACGTTTACATATCCCTGGCTCTGTAATTAGGAACATAAACAAAGTGGTGCAACACAACAACAATATCCTAGTCTTCACAATGCATTTCCAATGTGTGGGGCGGAGCTTCTGAGGCAGCACCCATATGGCATTGAAGGGAGAGGGAGTTTTGTTTTGGTCTAGTTCAAATATCAGCGCTTTCTCCAGATTGACATGAATCTATGACAGAATACAGTATATTGTATTCAGCATGAACAATCAGTGTTTGTTGTGTTGTTTGTTTGTTTATGGGTAAAAATAAATCTAAATAATAAAATAAACAATTCTTATTTTATTCCAACCGATGTACTGTAATAAAAATAAATAAAATTATAAAAATGTCTGCTGCCAGTCAATGAATAACAAGTGCAGTGAGTTGTCCCAAGACATGCATGCTTTGCTCTAATCTTTCACGTGATTTACCCATCCACCCACGCAGTGCTGTTGTGTCCTCGTGTGTGGACGTCTTTGGAGAACGGCCGTGTGTCAGCATGGCCCTCTGGTCCTCCCGTAGAGGGCACGGTGCTGACCTACAGCTGCCTGCCTGGCTTCATCCTCATGGGCCGAAACTCCACCCACTGCAATAAGATTGGCAGGTGGGACACGCCCAAACCTGTCTGTCACTGTGAGTTGCTCATAATGTGTTTGATTAATGCATTCAATTGGGCACATATATACATACAAATGTTTCCAATTTCCAGGACAAACTTTTGCCCTATACAAAAACATGCAGACTTCAGAGCACAAATTATACAGGCATGCATGGAGTTGACAGGATATGATGACAAGATCACATCCTCAATGTTTACTGTACCTGTGGCAGCAACTTAATCTTACAAAATGCATGACAATTGATGTCCTGCATAAATATCTACAAATATTTAATATGTAAACATAAATACTTAATGTATCATTAAAGACACGAGTCCCCATTGTATCATCAGAAACGACTACTTCAAACCCAAAGCTGGATCTAGAAGTTGGCAGAAGCACCTTCAAATGGATTAAGTCAGCTAATATACCTGTGTTATCAATAACTTATAACACAGGTTTTTGTCTCTTTTCTTTCTGTCTACGAAGATGATCGACACTACAAAGGTAAGAACCTGTTCTAATTTGATTTGATTATTTCATTTTTTTGCTGAAGTCTGTCTCTGCTTCCATGGCTGTAGAAAATCAATACCAGTCAATTCCGACGCTGTCAGGCCCACAAACGTGACAATGCAACATTGTGCACATATGCTGCATGGCCACATGGCGGCACTGTTGTATTATGTATGGTAATATGTAATGTGTTATGGTTATGAAAACTCACAACACTCCAATAACAGAAGTTAGTTTATGGAATGATTTACTTTTCTAAAGCCGAATTTGAGTTAATACAAATGTTACTAATATAGTAATGTAAAATGTGTATACATTCATTGCTACTTTAATACAGTAAAATACAGAATTTTGACCTACTGTATTAATATGCATAATTGTGATATAAAATAATGTCAGAATTCATACTTGTCACCTTGTTGTAAAACAATAAACCTTCAGCAAGTTTATGCATAACATACACATCTAATAGATTATTGTAATCTATTGATTTAAGAATTGGGGTTAAGGTTTTATTAGGAAATTAACATGTTTCATCACAAAAATTCCTTTTATGCTTTGCACATTGCCCATTTGTGTTGTTAAACATACCGCTGTGTTATGAGAATAATTTAATTGTCCTTAAAGGTCCTATATTAAATATTGTAAACATTAAAATAGCAGCCAATTGTCTTCTAGTTATAGTAGAATAATTGCATCCTGAGCAGATAATGACATCATACTGCTTCTCTGTTCTTTTTAATCTGTGCATTTATGTTTTCATATCTGTGTGTTTGTGTGTGCGCGTGTGTGTGTGAAGCATTTGTTTTGGTCTGACAAGATGGTGCTTTGTACAACATCTAGTGGCAGATGCGATTATACTATATGTTAATTTGTCCTATTCCACGACTGTGACATTTCTTGCCTGTCAATGACAAAGGCCTTAGTGATGCAGATGAACACTATAGCCTCGTAATAGCATCATGATGCAAGCTCCATTTTGACAAACCATCTGGCGCATCCATAGAACTATATAATAACGGGCTCATCAGGTTAGATTAACACTAGGGGGCAGTATGATCCCACACTACCACAGCCTGAGGACACGAATAGACCAAGACCTCTCGAATAGACAGACGTGTTCATATATGGGTAATGTGCTTTTTACTTCAAGCAGGAAAAAGTAGGCTATATTGTTAAATAATATAGTTTCAACCTATTCAGCAAAATATTGTAGAATTTTGTGTCTTTGGATTAATTTTCAGATTGTATTTGTCCTCTATCTGATATTGTAAACTAGTTGCTGTACACTGTTAAGCTTGTGACTGTTAGTATTAGTAATACATACAATAGTATAATTGCAATAGGCAGCATTTGTATGTATCCACCCACCACAATATATGCCACAGTATTAAGATTAAGATTTGATAAGGAAAAACTGTTGGGGAATGAGAATGTTTTTCATATAAATAAACTGTCAGGTATGTGGTCACAGTAGAGCACAGTAGCACTCTCACAGGATTACGTGTCCCCCGATGCTGCTAAACTGATAAATGGCCTTGTCAATGTCACAGCCTGCCTGGGTCTGGGGCTGCATGTAATGCTAACGAGACCCGAAGACAGACAGACAGTAACGGAAAGAGATAGTGAGACATACTGGTATAGCCTACATACATATAGGCCTATCTAGCCCATAATAATGTACTATATATACATTCATATGGGCTATACTTAATACTGCAGTGGAGTGGTTCTCAAGGTGAGGGTCATGATGATTTTCAGAAATGAAATAACATTTGTAAATTATTAGAATTTGCATATTTTAGCCATAATTGTTAGTAGTAGTACAGTGTATACATTACTTTGATGTATTCTGCTACTATCCTATATTTAAATACTATCAAATAATATTATGGCTGCTATGCTTCTGCCTCTGGGAATAGCGGGGGTCAAGTCTTTAGCCCTGTTATTTTGGGGGTCGCCCAAACCCAACCCCTGCTGTAGTGTACTATACAGTACATTAGTACAATACATTCAATGTTCGTTGCGTACATCTCTGCTTTAAAAAATTTAAATTAAAAAACTTTCTTTTACGTAAAATATTAACAAACATAAACTGAATTTTAGTAACAATAAAGCAGTAGCAATCAAATAAAATGTGTAATAATAATAATAATAATAATAATAATACAGAATAATTAGAAATAGATTAAGTTTAATTTAAATATAACAATTGCAATAATAATAATAATAAAGATGTTGCAACTACTCAGGTTCTGACCGTTTGACAGCCACAGAAGAGGAATAGAAAATGAAAAACCTTAAACAAGACGGAGGCTCAGGGACGGAGGGAGATGGAGAGAGCAGTAGATTTGTCCTCTATCTATTTAGCCAATGACTGTGGCGGCTGTTTGGGAGCAAACAGGGAAATGGACTTTTCACTTTTGCAATCTCCACCTGTGTCCACTCTGCCCTGGCCTCTCAGACAGATGGCCAATCTGTCTGAGAGCTAGTGGCTGCTGTCACATTCCCATAAACTCACACGCTTTCCCTATTTACTTTGACAAGCCAAACCAAACAATTGGTGTAAACAGTGCACGCATTTCAAAAGACATTATGAATTTTGATCATGATTCAATTTGAATAATATATTCTTTATGCTATTTATAAACCCGGATACACAGAAACACAGTTATGTTGATGGTCTCAAGCATACACATGGCTGTGCCCTTCCAATAGTAGGAATGGTGTGTGTTTGTGTGCATGTTTGTGCTTTTATTTTCCAGTTTGCCGTTACAGCCGAACCCACAACGCTCCAACCCACATCATGGTACTTTTGGTTTCACTCAGACCTAAAGGTTTTCTGTAAGCGAGGACCAGAAAACTGCAGTCGGATGAGTTGCTACAGTAGGCCTACGTTACGGAAATGCTTCTGGAAAACCACCATGCTGTATCATTTCTTCTCCTCTTCCTATCCATCTTCACTGTGCCAGTCCATTACAAACACTTCCACTGCATTCCATGTTCAACATTTAATTTTGTATTCAGTTCATTTGGAATGATCTCACGTATGTATAGACTTTCACATGTGTAATGTGAAATGACACAGGGAAAAATGATTGCACACGCTTTCTGAAATGTATTTAATACTTTGTTGGCAATGACAGCCAAAATGCCTCTTGTATGGACAAGCTACTTACATGCATTGCTCAGGTGTGATTTTGACCCATTCTTCCACACAAACTTCAAATCTTGAAGGTCATCATCCTGATAGATGGCAGCAGATTTTTTATCAAGAATGTCTGTAAATTTCCTGCATTCAATTATATAAAGCTTGCCAGTACTGCATGCTGAAAAAGCCCCACACCATGATGTTCCTACCTCCAAACTTCAGTTTGGTATGGTGTTTGGGATGATGTGCAGTGCCTTTTGTCCTCCAAACATGGTGTGTATTATGGCATCCAAAAAGGCACATTTTGCTCTCATCTGACTAGACCATATTCTCTCTTAGTGTGCATACAGGCTATAGTGGTTGAGTGTATTACTTATTGTTTTCATTTTAACAATTTTTACTTGTCAATTCCAGGTCTTTCTGAAGCTCTTTACAAGTGGTCCTTGGCTTTTTGACAACTCTTCTGTTAATAATTTATTCATTAATTATTAATTATTTTCACTCCTGTCAGAAATCTTGCGAAGAGCACCTGGTTGTGGCCAGTTTATAGTGAAATTATGTTCTTTCCACTTTGGGATTATGGCCCCAACAGTGCTCACTGCAACATTCATACGTGTAAAAAATCCTTCAGTAACCAATGCCTTGTTGTTTTACAACAATAAGGTTACGTAGGTCTTGGGTAAAAGCAAAGAGCTCTCTCATCATGAGATGTTCCTCGTGTGACACCTTGGTAATGACACATCAGTTGAGATTGAACCTGCTGACATTAATGTGCTTCTATTTACTGATCGATTTCAGATGGTGTCCTGCATTTCCCTGCCTTTTTGCACCTCCTTTTCTTCATGTGGTTTTCCCTGTGTCATTTGACATTATTACATAACTTAATTTTTGTATGTTTGTATTACTTTGGTTGTTACCAACATCTGGTGAAAATGTAATGTCAATAGGTGAAAATGTCATGTCAATAGCACCCTTAGAAATATGTTTACTGAGAAAATTGGTGACGTGTTCAATAATTATTTTATTCACTGGTTTACATGTTCATTTTCTGTGGACTCTGTAGCACCCCGACTGCATATGCATGGAAATGCGTTAGACACTGTTTATTTAGAACCGAATGTCGATATAAGATCTGCAGCGCCATCTATCCAGTCCATCTGAGATAATTGAGTTCTGTCAGAGCAGATTTGTTTTCACCCCATCTTGTGTTCATCTCCATTCACAGCCAGTATTTGTATGTACCGCACCGGTAGTCTATTCTTTTTGCTCAATAGTATGTAGAGATGTCTATTGTGACAATAAAGAAAGAAACGGCTCTTGCGAGAGCTTTTGGTAAACACCATGAAGGTCAATTTGACAAGGGAAGCTGACACATCCATTAGTTCTCTCCCATGTTGAAGTTTGTCTGAGTCAGGGGATTAAGTGCCATCTGTCCAAACCGTCCAGAATATTATTGCTATTCCAGGGCTACAAATATATTCCTCTATGATGTTTATCACAGTGAAATGTGCAGTTGATGTTGGTCAGAGCCATGACCAGGCAGTATAACCTTCACTGTCTGCAGTGTAGTTTTGCTGGAGTTTCTGTTGTACTGGGAAAGTATTGTGAATTTACTCCACCTGGGCATTTACTAAATCCATGCACGGATTAGGAGATGAAGACGTATACTGTACACACACACACATACACACACACTTTCCCTCCAAAACTGAATATCCATAGTGAAATTGTAAGTTTAAGCAAAGGGCAGAGTTGGTCCATGTATAATAATCCCTTCTTGGATAGATCAGGGGTCTTTTGTCCAATTTGCCTAATTAAACTACAGGCTAAAACTGTAGTAAACTAACAAAATCTCAAATCACCTAAAGTATCACGTCAACCCTATAGGAATTGACCACCTGAATGTAATTAACAAAACTTCTGATAGCTATTTTTTTGGGATTGTTTTTTATCTCTGGATTGGAGATAGAACTAATCCAGGATTTATGGTAGTTTTCCTCTGAGGTCTGTAAGGGTTGCAGTAGCCAGCAGTTAGCAGCAGCAATAGAACATTTTAATTAAGATAGACTCAGTATCTCCCAGTAAGACTCTGCCTCTACCAGTAATATTCTCAGCAAGGGAAAGGTCAGTATAGTACCTCATGATGTACTCTCTGTCTGTCTGTGTGTGTGTGTGTGTGTGTTGCTATGCTACATTTACTGTGAATTCAAGAGTGGTCACTGAGAGGTTGTGTTTTTGTTCCCCAGTAAACTAAAACATGTAGCTTCCATGACCAAGATGCCATCCCTACCTGTAGGCAAACTAGTCACGTTGTCGCTTTGGACAGAAGCATCTGCTAAAACATGTCATTGATTTGCTTTCTGCTTTCTACTAGACTGTATTGAAATGAAAACAAGATGTTGCTTGGTCAGTGATTTATATAATAATAATAATTATTATTATTATTATTATTATTATTATTATTATTATTATTATTCTCGGGGAAGACCCAGGACTAGGGAAGTTTGGGGTTCTTTGCTGGAGCTGCTGCCCCCGCGACCCGACTTCGGATAAGCGGGAGAAGACTGATGGATGGATAATACTTATAATAATAAACTTTATTTGTATAGCCCTTTTCATAATAGAATTGCAGCTCAAAGTGCTTTTACAGAAAGGAATTACATGCACAATCATGCTTCCATAAGTAATATAAAACGGTTAAAATAAAAGTACGTTATTAAAAGGGCTTCCTGCTGTCAGAATGCATATGCACCTGCAATATATTCACAGAGAAAATGATTTTAAGTTTTACTCTTATATGCTTCAGGTTTGTATGCCTATAATAATACAGTTAGTAGCAGAAGTTCTTGCATGCTATGCTTGTGGGTGCATTTCCATTAGTTTGAATGTAAGCACTTTATGGGATGTAGCCTACTGTATAGCCTATGATCCTTGGGTTCCCCTAAACAGGTCAAAACCCTTGCATTGTTTTAAATATGCACGCACACGAATAACCCTGAAAATAGACAGTATGCTAAACTCTTAGGGAGTAGACTTTTCACACAACTGCAGCGATGTGGTTTGTAACTAAAGATTCTGATCTGTTCGTTAGTCATGACCTTGTGCGCCGTCCCCTAGGCGCCACCGATTAGGGGTGAGAGTTCTATGTGGTAGCTAGCGTGCAGCGGCGCTGGCGGGTGGAGCAAAAGCACTGCAGCCTTGTGGATTACAGCGCTCTATGCATTATTCATCTTTCACCAACCGAGCGCGGGCAAACCGCAAGGCAGGAGTCAGACTCGAGGTAGTATACCCACTCTGTTAATGTCAGCTCGCTCTCTTCTTTGCACCCAGCGCAATCGTAAATCATCCCGATGCCGAACAGCTCCAAAGGGTGATCATCTCAACGACGTATCTGTCGCAAAAAGCGCTCCAGTATTACGTGCATCTAGAAAAGAGAAAATAGATCAGGGGGAGGAGCAGGTTAAGGGGGTGTTTGTTTGTTTGTTTGTTTGTTTGTTTGTTGTAGGCTGTAAAGTCCTTTGAGACTGCAACGTGTTTAAGGGCTATATAAATAAAACTGACTTGACTATCAGACTAGAGTCCTACAGCACTGAGTGAATTTGGTGTCCGTTTCAATAGCTTCACTTTGTACAAATTCTAGCCTTGTGATACCATCTAGATCTTCAAGCAAATAGTCTACATTTAATTTTGCTCAGAGTTTCCGTCTGGAAATGTAATTGCAATTCAAAAGCGTTTGTCGACCGAAGTTTTCCTAAAATGAAGACATCTATCCCATGTCTGACTGTTTGGTGTGCGCTGTTAACTGTTTACATCAGAGAGAATATCATTTATCAAAAGAGATATAACAGACGGAACTTCCACATTCGATTTTTGAAGGGGGGGGGGGGGGGACTTTTATCAGACCAGTGGC
>JAODTR010015720.1:22092-51228 GCA_025399935.1 Amblyopsis rosae
GGGTCAAAATGTAAAATTTTAATTGGGGCCCCCCCCCCCCCCCCCCTTCACTTCCCTCCCTCCATATTGCAGCACACAGTGTTCCAGTTTGACTGCTAGGCAAACACCAAGCTATTCAGTCAGAGAACGGGTATGGGTCTCATAGTGACCCAATTAGAGGGCACCTCTGTACTGTAATTAAGGTTTCATCCTAATTCATTCATTCAGTACGGCTGGTTAAATGGCTGTGATGGGTAGTGAGTGGGGGCCTTGGCTAATGACTCACTGGTTTGGGGCTCTAATGTTGGAAACAGCTAGACACCGCAGGTACTGTTTCCATGGCATTCCTTATCTTAACAAGCACAGTGTGCATGTGTTTGATAAGCAGCTGGCATATTTCCATCATGCATGGTATGTGTGTGTGAGTGAGTGTGTGTGTGTGTGAGTGTGAGCGTGTGTAAGTGTGCGCGTGCGCGGTTCGAGAGAGGTGTTTGTGAGTGTATTTTTGAATGTGAACTGACATGGACGCGTGCGTCTCCGGAGGGTGTTCGCCTCCGCCATCCGCGTGCGCGCGTGTTGCATGTGTGTGCCGACGTCACTTCCCGTTAGTCCGGCCACATATATACCTTTATGTAACGTACGCAGGCACGGTGTGTCGCAGCCGTGCGCACCTGAGCCTCAAAAGTGTCGCCGCTGTTCTAGCCCTAGCTTCAGCGCGAGGTTTTCTCCTGTCATCTTTCCGGTGGTGACAGCCTGTCTCCAGAGTCACACTGAGACATGCATACTGATGGAGCCATACAGCCGAGCCTGGCGCCTCTCATCTCCAGTGAAGGGGCGCTGAGGGAAGAGGGGATCCTCTGTGCATGAAAAACAAACATCCAGAACCAGTCTAGTTTGTATTCCTATCAAACCGAATTAGCCCCGTTCAAATGTAACTAATATATTAAACGGAGCCTTTCATTTATAATCGCGCTGTTGACTAATGGGAGGATTGCTCAGCGTCAGAAGGGAAGGGGGGTGGGGGGGGCGGCATCAGTGTTTTAAAGCTGGAAAGTGGAAAAACTGAGAGCTGCGTAAATGCTAACGTGTCATATGTGATAGCATTTGAAGCTACGCCCCTGGGCTTTACAGCATGGGCAAATGTAGAAATACAGGGCTTGCTGAGAGCACTGGGGAAGGAGCTACAGTATACAGAAGTAGAAACATATGAGAAAAGTGACTTGGGGGGTGGATTTCTAAGCACTTCCCTGTGAGTACTTAGCCAATTATGTAGAATACTAAAAACCTAAGAAAATCTATTATAAGCTTGGAGCAAAGGGTTGTTTACATTTATTAAGCAGTAAATACCCAAATAACACCCAAGGACATAATAGGATTGCTTTTACTGATATTTCTGCTAATTCAATTATGTACAGAGTTCGGCCATGACGTTTTCTTTTGCTTTCTATGCAGTGTAACCTGCAGGGGGTGGTTTGAATAATATGACAGAGCTAGAGAAAGTCTATCATTGTGTCAATAAATTATTAAACACACACTCACATATACACACTGTATATTGACATGGCTGGACTCAAACAAAGACTGTGATAAATGCTGCTTGGTGATAGTAGGAAGCAAGCATGGTTTATAGCTAAATAAGATCTGGGGACATTTTTACACTTGTATTCATTTAAATATTTAATTGATTTATGCATTTATGCAAGGCTGAAAAAGTGATGTTATTGTTAAGATGAAATGCGGTGCGTGCGTGCGTGCGAGCGAGAGAGAGAGTGAGAATTAGAGTGAGTGAGAGTGATGCAGATACAATGAAAGAATCAGATGTATACTTTGTGGAGTTCTTAACATTCAAGTGAAACATTGCATTGCGTTTGTGCGCGGGAGTGCGTGTTCGGAGGTGTGGTCTGTGATATTGGCAGAGTAGAGATAAATTAGAGAGGCTGTGTTCATGGATTGCGAAGTCAAACCCCCCCCCCCCCCCCTTCCCATTTATTTCTCTCTCTCTCTCCTCTCTCTCGCCTCTCGCTATTCCTCCCTTCCTCTGCAAACCTGGTACACTCTATTTCTCCCACACTGCTGCAGTCAGAGGAGATATAACGCACAGACCTGAGGTCGTTTCAACCGTCGCTCCTTACTTGTTTTTCCGCCGTGGGGTAAATAGAATACGGCAACGTCGGGGATCGTTTTCGCACCATGAGTTATTTTGCCTTTGGCGCATAATTCCGACGTTTAATAACATCCCAGAAATCGAGCCTGGCATACCACCGTAGCGCGCTCTGGATCCGGGAACCGTAAACATCCGCGCATTGCTTTAGTGTTGCGACGATCTCACAACATAATGTGCGTTAGTAATAAAGGACCCGCCGTGAGTATGCAGGCATTGCAATGATGAAATGTATTTGTCTGCTTCTTTGTAGCTGACAATCGTTTTAAATATCAATTAAAGCAAATATATAGCAATTATAAACTATCCAACTGTGCAGTAAGTTTTTTTTCTTCTTTGAAGATTAGCCTTTGAATGATTTGTGGCCACACACACTTAATACTTAATACTTTGAGCTAATGGTTTGGTGAATTTGATTAACCATCACCAGACTGAAGGTCGACTTCTAATCTAACTGAAGACTTCAGATAAGACTGATTCAGTCCAACCTGTCATCATTGACCCTCTTCCACTGATAATACTATACTATCTCATTACTCCCACTACTGCTGTTCAAACGACGATTTTTTACGTTAAACGTGAAGAAACTGCAGGAGGACTATAGTGTAAAATCACAAGTCCAAATATATCTTATCTCTCTGCTGACCAGCTGTTCCCACTATCAGAAACTGTTCTAAATGAGATCGAGCAACACACGTACGTTTATTATTCAGCAGTTTGGCTCTGTGGTTACACTGAACCAGGACCAAATAATCTAAACAAATCAGATTCATTCAAGGCACACAGTATCTGAGGAGGAAACTACCCTGTTGTATCATCTCTACCTATATAGCCACTAACCCAGCACGCTTTCGGCAGGCATGTCTTGCCCCAAGTCCGTCCTCGGCCTCTCTGTGGTGCTGTGCTGGCTGACAGTCTTTCTGTCTCGGCCTTTCCCGGCCCTAGGCAAGAAGAAGCTCTACATCGGCGCTCTGTTCCCCATGAGCGGCGGTTGGCCTGGGGGCCAGGCCTGTCTCCCGGCAGCTCAGATGGCGCTGGATCTGGTGAACAACCGTAGCGACATCCTGCCCGACTACGAGCTGGAGCTCATCCACTACGACAGCATGGTGAGTGTTTATGGCGGCACCAGCCTCTGTGTTACGGCACACCGCCTGCATTTTGACCAGTAGTGGGATCATAGTAGCCTACTGTGCGTGTTGATGAATACGTTGGGTCTTCTGGGCTTCCTGATGCCTGTTGATTAATGACTCATCTGTTGTGTTGTGGCGGGGAGGGGGGTTTACCGAGTTTACCTGCTGGAGTTGTTTAATGGTCATTAAATCCAGGACCTTTGGTGGGCTGTCATTAATAGGCTGCAGTGATTTATTTATTTTGAAAGTCCTCCAGAGTGGCTGTGAAATGGACTCGGGGGGGGGGGGGGGGGGGGGGGGGGGGGGGGGGGGGGGGGGGGGGGGGGGGGGGGGGGGGGGGGGGGGTTAATTGGACTCAGCCCCCCCCCCCCCCCCCCCAATGGCCTATATATCTGAACTGCATTCTACTGTGCCTCAATTAACATCAGCAGTTACCCCCACTGCCCTCTCTCTCTCTCTCTCTCTCTCTCCCTCTCTCTTGTTTTCTCTCTCTCGCACACCCTCTTTTTATCTCTCTCTCTCTCTGTCTCTCTCTCTATCCCCCTCCCTCCCTCCTCTAAGTTGGTTACAATGTGACTCAGAGAAGTTGGTGCTCCACATTGGTCACAAGGCTCGAGCGGCGCACGGAGGATAACGGGGTGTGCAGATTGTCATGACAACAGTAACCAGGACAACTGTGCTTCAAACAAACCAAGATTTGGCTGCAAGGAAAAGGAAAGATCATTCACTTATTGTGGCTTGTGATGGCATGTGTGAGTCTATGAGGGGTAAAAACAATGAGATAGAAACTGTTAGAAATCTGTCAGCCAGATGTAAGGAAAGCTGCTCAAACCAGGAAGACAGACAGACCCTTTATCTGTAGGCTTGAGCACTACAGACTCATTGCCATTCAGCACCATGGACAGCAACGTCACCACAACACACACACACACACACACACACACACACACACCCACTGGGGGGCGCGGGGGGGGGGGGGGGGGGGGGGGGGGGGGGGGGGGGGGGGGGGGGGGGGGGGGGGCCCCCCCCCCCCCCCCCCCCCCATGTGCAAGCATCTCGCGCGCACGCTCACATGCTAAGCCCGGGCATCTTTCCCTCGTGCGGTAAAAAAAACAATATATCTAATTAAATATCTGTCCAGGCTTGTGACGTTGGATATTGAAGACACCTCCCATGGGGGAGAAAGAGAGGGTTTTCAAGGGGGCAAACATAATGTCTGCCTCATCTGAATACTGGAGGGGGGGAATGCTGTCAACAAGAGTGCTTGTTGCATTTGCTGGCTGGATGTCGATGCCGCCCGTTAGCATGGAGTTATAACAGCTATATAAGAGCCCTGTGTGTTATTAATGTTTACACCTGCAGCGGGATTGACTTCGTCACTGAAGACGAGGAGAGATAACCCCATTGCCACGCCAGCCTGACAGAAATACATAATTGCCTTTCATCACTGACGGTTAAAGTCACACTAGTGCTTGCAAAATAGACATTTTAAAAAGCACATGAATTCCCCGCCATGCAGCTTTATATTGTATTAATTTATTTCACACTGGAAACCTTTTATATGTGGGAAATCTTTTCTCTTTTATCTCACGATGGCTTCAAATGGCTCATTTTGCTAGTCTTTAGAAGTTTAAATTACTGACACTAAGAATACTCCATGCCCCTCATGCGGTTTTCTATCCTGCCTGTAATTATGACTGACTGGAATTTAAATACCTCTCCCATCACTGCCATGGATGAATTCAAGAAAGCTCCATCACGGATCGATATTAACAGTCTTCGCTGTCTCTCTGCATCTGTCTACCTCAATCAACTGTATGTTATTTGTCTGACAGACTGACCACGACTCCCCCCCCCTCTCTCTATCTATCTATCACAACACGTGAGGGGAATTATCAGCCACTGCTCCCTCAGCATCATTGAGACAGACAGTCTGATATGGTGGGACTCAGCTGTTCTGCTGTTGGAGTGGTCTGTCTCTTCCTTGAGTGCAGCTGTATATGAGAAGCATGGATCTGTGGAGAAGAGGCTCAGAATCACACTGACATCGCCGCCGGGAATCGCACATATCACTCAAGGGGCGACTGTTTCACAAGTCTGAAGCGTTAGCAACTGCTGCTGATAACATGCCTACGTCTGTGTCTCAGTATGTTCCATAGAATGCTTCTTTACGGTCAACAGTAGACATTTTCACCTGTCATACTCAAACATTTACAGTAACCCAGATAGGGCTATATGGGCTATATTTTGTTATGTATTTATTTTATTTTATTGCTGATATCATCTGTTGCCTAATGCGTCTATAATTTCTTTTCACATACCCCTTTGTTTTACAGTCATCCTGACAAGTTTTGAATTTAATAATATACATGCTAGATTATTATGCTTTTGGATATTTTCTACTTTTGTTTCCAATAGACACATTTCTCATTGAATGGTGTTTTAGCTTGACAGGTGCTTTACCGCTGATGGGAAATGACATATTGTTGACGTTCAGGAGTGTGTGTGTCAGGAGTGTTTGTGTCAGCTGATGTCTTGGATCGTCAAAGCTTCACCTATTAAATCTACTCCCTCCATGTTTCTTTATTTATTTGTTTCTCTACGAGTCATATTCCCTGTCATATCCATATATGGGCGTCGTGTTGGATAGACGTTTCTCCCTTCAGGCTGAACATTCGATTTTTGAAGAATGACGTAAGAAAGACGTTATAGTAGTACTTTAGTTTGCATGACTTCATTTGAGCAATTAAAGGATAGGTCAGAGACAATTGGTTGCAAACCAGATATGATGTCACAACGGGCCAAATCTGCTTGTTTTACACACGTTTAATAAGAGAGTACTTTTGGTTAAATGTTATATTTAGCCCTTTAAGTTTGCTTCAGACAACACAAAAAAATTTTTTTTTACAATAGGGGACCTTTAATATCATGTTGTTCCTCACCATTAAAGTCTCGCCCAGAGTCTCCCTCAAGTGTGGGATCAATGATCACACCTTCTCCATTATCATTTAGATTGCTTATTGATTTTTCATTGACTGTAAGCTCTGAATTGAAATCCAGAAAATTCCATTCGTTAGGATCGGTTCAGAGAGAGCAGGGCCCGGCTGCTGGGTAAATGTTTTTCCCTGCATCCTCTATCGTTAATGTTATTTCCCCCTCCCTGACAACCTTGTTAGGAAAGACACCAGTATGTCCTTGGCACATGCTTCACCTTGTAGACCTACCCCGTTCCTCTCGCCTTCTCCCGGGCTCTTGTTTGGATGTTGTTGCGTATGCGGTGCGGGCTATCTTAAAATGATTTGCTGACATCTTCAGTCTGCCTCAGTGTAGTTGACCAACCATGTCTGTGTGTGTGCGTGTGTGTTTAAGCGGTTCTTTCCGGCAAAACCTGGCCTGATGTCCATTTCTATTGGCGGGTCACTCTTGCTGCCTTAAATCAGGAATGACAGGCTATTTAAAGTGTAACGGCTCTGAGCCTGACTCCACCCACTGCACAACTTTGAAAAATGCAAATACGTAGTCAAGAAGCTGAGTAGGGGAGGGTTGAGAGGGGGCCCACCATTAACATCAAATTATTTGAATGATGCACGAGCGGACCAAATGTACAAGCCATGTCCTCAGGCGATTTTTAACAGATATGGCGTGTAGAGCCATTTTCACACCGTAAAAGCCTGATTTAGGTAAACACTGGACTTTTGTCAATATTAACACCAGCATTTATGTGTCTCATCACAGAGCAGTCTTATTATTTAGTTTACAGCTCAACAAACACAATTTAAGGCACAGTTACACTCTATATGATTGTTGTATTGTATTTCTAATCCTTCTAATCCCACACTCCTACATTCAAATGCACATGACTGTAGCGCACACATCCTCTTCATTGCCCAGACATGTCCATTCACTGTTACTTTAGTACACTTGGGCAGTGGTCCAGATCTTTTCTTCCCCTCTGTCTTCATACCTACAGTACGTAGCACTACCGCACATGCAAAAGTCTTGTTTAGACTGCTTATTTATTCAGTCCAGCCGAATGTGTCTGTGAGTATTTGATTCAGCCAAGCCTGTTATGTGTAAGGGTTTAGTGAGCTTTGGAAAATCGGTCCAATATTTTTCTGTTCCATACAGGTAGCTGTTGCATTCTCTTACATGCATGGTTTAGGATATGCAATAAATGTCAAAAGGTGTCGATGTAGCGCCGCGGGTTCACATTCTGCCTTGGCGGACAGGGGTTTCCCCTTTGGCATAAATATAGACATTATCTTCTTATCTCACTCTCACTTGTCACAGTATGTCATGGGTGCCACACAATACCAAAGTGACTTTCACCTATTGTTCTCTGTCCGCTCCAGTGTGATCCAGGTGAAGCCACCAAGCTGCTGTACGACCTTCTGTACACCGAGCCCATTAAGATGGTGTTGATGCCTGGCTGCAGCTCTGTATCCACACTGGTGGCTGAAGCTGCTCGCATGTGGAACCTCATAGTGGTGCGTTCTGACTCGCCTACCGCTTCCTGTGTGTGTCTAAGTGTACAAGTCAGTGTCTGCGTGTCTGTCTGGACGTCGTCTGCATCTTAACACACACGTAGTGCTTCCCTGCAGACGTGATTTGTGTTTTTATTCATGCTAATATCTTTGACGGAACATTAAGTGGGGATTGTGTTCACACGGTGGAGGAGCGACACATTTTCTAATAGCTTTTTGCACCAATATATTTCTAAACTGCTTTGGTTTAATATTAAGGTGTTGTGCTTCTACTTATGAGACAGAGAGATTAATTTGGCGGGGAAGGCGCTGGCATCAGATAGCACTGTTTTGATGCCAACCAAAGCCCCGTGGACGTGTTTTCTCTCAGTTAAGATTCAGAACAGGCCTGGCGGCTCTGCACTAGAAAGAGTTGGAGCATTTAAGTAGATCTGGGCAATCTGGGTATTATGTTGTTTGAAGCACCCTATTTTGGAATTAAGTAATTACATGTCAACTTTGACATTGTTTAGATAACTCACTTCTCCGAGGCATAATGTGTGCCAAATGCCACAGTGTGTGCTGAAGGTTTTTCAGCAAGCAAATAATTGAAAACAGAATTTTGGCCAAAACAATTTCAGAGATCTGTGAGCTTAATGACTCAATATAAAACCACCAGACTAACGAGTTGCTTCAATCTAGATGAATGCTAGGTCTTTATGAGCCCATGTTGAGGACATGGCCAGGCAGACAAGTCACACACATCGACATTTATCTCCTGGAACCACCGTGAGCACGTACACACAGAATACGTTGGTAGGTGTCCATCATTTCTCATGCAGCGGATGTTTTTATACTTGAGGGAGCTGTTTGCACGTCTCAAAGTAAGGCTGTGACCCATAATCCACTGCAGAGGTCTCTGTCACTGCCCTCCTCGTAATTCTCCATCTCCAACAGAGGCTGATCAATGAGGGAGGCGAATAGGGAGACAAACCTCATTTGGCATGCCTCGCCAGATAGGGTATTGAGGTGGACATTGAGGCACCCTGAGCTCATTGCTTCTGGTATCCATTTTTCTTTTCTTGTAAGATTTCTCTCACCTCTCTTTTTTTACTCACAATTTCTTCTTCTACAGTAGTTAATATAATACTATATATACTATATATACTGTGTGTGTGTGTGTGTGTGTGTGTGTGTGTGTACAGTATATATGTATATATATATATATATATTAGGGCGTTCAGACACGCGTACAGTATATTAGGGTGTGCTTACTGAGCCAGACGTCAGTCAGATCATGCACGACAACGGTAGTTTTACAAGGAAAGGTTTCATTTAAAGTTTCCTGATGGCACTTTGGACAAAACAACAGTGGTACAGTATGTAGGACTACAATATAGCCAGGTATTATTGACGGTTACATACAGGAGAGAATGTTGAACCATAATCGGTTCTGTCTCTGTGTCCGCCCATCTGCCATCGTGAATGTGGTCTTGACTCTCAGTGTGTTACTTTCTAGACTTCTGATCCAAACCATGGCAACGTTTATTAAGTTGCCAGTCACATATAAACATCTCCCACTAACATCGATCCAATTATCTCCGTCTCTCACCCACTATGGTAGTTGGTTCAGCCACACCATCCACATGTAAATAGTTGTTGCCATTTCATGTGCAGACTTTTCCATCCCACGTCGCTCTACGTGATGACGTCACAGCTACCCTAGCTCTCTCCCTAAATAC
The DNA here is from genome assembly GCA_025399935.1 of Amblyopsis rosae. Taxonomy (NCBI): domain Eukaryota; kingdom Metazoa; phylum Chordata; class Actinopteri; order Percopsiformes; family Amblyopsidae; genus Amblyopsis; species Amblyopsis rosae. Next base: position 31,568 of record JAODTR010015720.1, read on the forward strand.
ATGCAGCAGATGTAACACCTGCTTGCATTGTGTATATATTCAATTATCTTTCAAATTAAGCTATAAGTGGTCTCCTCTTTAGTGCTCCAAATTGTTGGTGATTTAAAATGTGTCTATATATTTTATACATGAATATAGCAGCAAACAACTAATAGGCTATTTTCAGGCTGGAGCACCAAGCAATATCCTAGTTCTCTGACCATATGGGCCTGGGTTCGAATCTGGCCTGAAGTACTTTTCCGATCCTTCACCGATATATCTCTCCTGTTTGCTTCCTGTCTCTCTATACTGTCCTGTCCATAAAAAAACAAAAAGCTAAAAACAATCAAAAAAAAAAAAAAACACGATTAATCGTGATTAATCACAGCAATTTGCGCGATCCATTCATACATTTTTTTTTATCTACTCCCAGCCCTAATATATATATATACTAATATATATATATATATATATATATATATATATATATATTAAACACTACACTAGGGCTGCGTTCACACATTCAATGTTTTGTTACGTTGAAACAAACTCAAAAGTGAATAGAGAACAATATAATTCAGCGCTGCTGAAAATAGCAGTGGTTGTTAGTGGTATGTTACTGCCCAATAAATCCAACAGAAATATAATTGTAGGTTCTAGGATGTAGTAAGCGTTTGTGAGAAAACGGTCCTGTTTCATTTGCTACTCTCGAGTTAACACCTCACAGCTTTTTGCAATTAATGAGTTCCCAATTCAACTCTTTAGTTGAAGGCTTGTTACAGGGATGCCTCTTGGTTTGTGTCTGGAATTACCCTTGTGGTTGAAACCAGCTTACAGAAACCATGCTGTATTCCTCTCTACTGTTGTATTAATGAGCACAAACATCTGCAATATCTGGGGCAGAAACACGTTGATTTGGGAATGCGATACTATCCAGGTGTTCACCTTTAAAGGTGATATATTTGTATTATAAACAGACTGTAGACACACACACACACACACACACACACACACACACACACACACACATACATACACACATAGTTTTCTATGTAAATATATAGTGGAATAATTGCATCCAGAGCAGAATGACATCACACTAACATGTGTGTGTGTGACCCACAAAGTATTTCTTTTGGTCTGAGGCGTTGGTGCACTTAGGGCAACATCTAGTTCCACTTTAACCCGTTAAGTGTTGTTTACACGTAACACATTTGTTAGTGGGCGTTCTATAGGGATGCCAGCAGGTGTTACAGGTCTTCCCCTCCGTCACAGCTGTCCTATGGCTCCAGCTCCCCGGCCCTGTCCAACCGCCAGCGTTTTCCCACCTTCTTCCGCACCCACCCGTCGGCCACGTTGCACAACCCCACGCGAGTCCAGCTCTTCCAGAAGTGGAAGTGGACCAAGATCGCCACCATCCAGCAGACCACAGAGGTGTTCACATCAGTGAGTGACAAGTTTGGCTTAAAAAGTCAAGAAAAATAAACAAATAAAAGGTTTACATATATTTTCTCCCCCTTCACACACACACACACACACATCCTCCTGCTCTCATCCACCCACCCGTCATCCCCTTTGAACCTCTCCTCTCCTCCATCTCCCTCCCTCTGCCGACGGGGCCGTAGAGCTGTCTCTGCTCCTCCTCGCCCTCGCACCGCTTCCCTGCTCACGCTTCCATGACCGTCTCTTAATACTATTGGCTGCTCTCTGACCCCTGTTCTCCCTCTCTCTCTCTCTCTCTCTCTCTCTCTCTCTCTCTCTCTCTCTCTATTCAATTCAAGTTAGCTTTATTAGCATGACAGTTATTACAACAGTATTGCCAAAGCCAAAGGCAGGTAGCCCTCAATAGGAACAACAATATACAAACAATAGGACCAATAGTCCCACAGTAACAACACCCGTGGTGATGACAATAACAACAACAGTCTGTATAATTTAAAGGACACAGTCATAGCAATAATAACAGTAATAGTAATATTGGTAACAACAAAAAAAAGACATTTAAAATAAATAAAAAATAGCATATACTGTATTGGAAATAAAATATAAACATATAGTAACACTAATGGGATGTATATCTCTCTCTCTCTCCCACTCTCTCCCTTTCTCTCTCTCTCCCTCCCTCTCTCTCTCTCTCTCTCTCTCTCTCTCCCTCTCTCTCTCCCTGCAGACTCTGGATGACCTGGAGGAGAGAGTGAAGGAGGCTGGGATTGAGATCAGTGTACGACAGAGTTTCCTCACTGATCCTGCTGTGGCTGTCAAAAACCTCAAGGTGGGTTAACACCCTGTCTCCCTGCCCCTCCCCCTACCACCCCATACTCCGCTGCCATGGTAACTGGCAGGTTGAATGAATGCGCTCGGGGGAGGGGAGGGAACATGCCCTCGCCTAACCCCATCCCCCGTCCCAATGCAGACGTGTAGTGTCTATTAAAAGCATCAATTACACAGCCAGTTCTCCACCATGTGCCCTTTTGAGTGTCTCATATTAGCCGGTGACACGTTTGTTTGCTTGAATGCGCACCTGATTCTGTCGTGCTTGGAACGTGCCCTTTCTGTTAACTAGTGACATCAGCTGATTAGTTGAGTACAACTCGTGGCCCCAAGAACCGCTGAATTAGAGCAGCAGCTCTTTTACACCTTAAATCATATGTCCCATAAAATCATATGTTCATGTTATGTACTCAAATGTTAGGCAAAATAAAAATAACATACAAAATATATAAACAACCATAGCAAACATTTTTTAAACACAAATCACATAAAAAGCTTCTCCTTACAAACTTAACTTAGTTAAATTAGAGTGTGTGTCCTCCTATATCTTGATCTTTATATCCCCCCATCCAATTGCCCACCTGTGTCAGCTCCTCTCTCCCTGTCTCTGCTTTAACATAACCTCCCCTGGCATGCCGGCCTAGTTCTGGTGCACAAGATTAATTGGCTATCGCAGGAGAAACCATGGTAACAGTATGAATATAGCACAGCGGAGGGGAGTGCAGCGTTAGCCTTCTGTTTCCTTCCTCCTGTGTGACTCGGTTCCTTTCTCTCCCCCCCCCCCACCCCATCACCCATAAGCGCCAAGACGCCAGGATCATTGTGGGGCTCTTCTACGAGACAGAAGCCAGGAAGGTTTTCTGTGAGGTACCCACATTTTGTGTGTGAATGCGCTTGACTTGAATAACTGTATACACGCATGCGTTCCTTCCCTTACACAGACACACACACACACACACACCCCGCATAGCTTCTTGCTCATTCGTATTCTTTCCCATTTACCTCCTCGCCCTCTCCCATTGGCCAGGTGTACAAGGAGAAGCTGTTTGGGAAGAAGTACGTGTGGTTTCTGATTGGCTGGTACGCCGACAACTGGTTCAAGATCAAGGACCCGGCCATCAACTGCACCGTGGAGCAGATGACGGAGGCTGTGGAGGGACACGTCACCACGGAGATCGTCATGCTCAACCCGGAGACGGTGCGCGGTGCGTCAAACCTGGTGAGGTCTTGTCCCAACCTGCTGTGGCTCTGGGCTGGTTCTAACCAGATAGAGCAGAATTACCTGCTGCTGTTCGCTTCATTCTGTGAGGTGTTAATGTGTTTATATGGGTGGAAAAATGCTTGTCTAAATTAAATATGACAAGCACATTATTTATTAATGTGTAATGTAAGTGATGGTGCGCTTTCTGTTGTCTGTTGTAAATGTGCCGTAATGTGGTTGGGAACACACATTAATCTCTATCCTCAGCTGGACAATAAGGTCTCATATTATGTTGTATTTACAATGCCTTGATTAGCCGCGCTAACCATTCCCTCATTGGAGTAAACTTTGTTTATGTATTTCACGCTACAGTTATAATGACCACAAGCCATGTGGATTGTGGGGAAAATTGATCAATGAATCATATTATTTATGAGATTATTCAGTTATGCAGTTTATGCATTGAGATTGCAGCAGAAATAAAATGATAATGTACAGTACAAACCAACAACATAAAAAAGCAATGTTGTCACATTTGGTCATACATTTTTTTTTAGATTTTGAGATTAAGAAAATGAGATTTGTTATATAATCACTTAACTGATAATTTAATTATTGATATTCGATACATGTTCTTATTTTTGCCCTGTTTTACATTAATGACCTGTAATAGTCATATGGGGATATTGTAGCCCGTGATAATGAATGGTGAAGTCTAGTAGTCAGTAGAGACCTGATGTGTTAATTGTCATCACTTTAGTCTGTGATGGGGTCGTAATAGTTTCTCCAGGGAAAGTGACAGGACCACGGCTCATTCTCCACAAGCGTGATGCTGACCTCTCCTTAGAAGTGACAGATTAATTATTATCCATCTTGTAATGCCGCAGGAGGAGAATGAGAAAAGGAACCGGCCATCAGCTCCTTTGCTGGAGTCATGAATCTGAAGTGACACTTTGCGATTGTGCGGTCAGCGTCTCTCTCTCTCTCTCTCTCTCTCTCTCTCCCTCTCTCTTTCTCGAGCACACACGTACTGACACGCTCTCGTCTGTCTGTCTGTCCGTCTGTCCGTCCAATGGCAGACGTCCCAGGATTTCCTGGGCCAGCTGATGTCCAAGCTCGGGGGGAAGAACCCAGAGGAGACGGGGGGCTTCCAGGAGGCCCCGCTGGCCTACGATGCGGTGTGGGCCCTGGCCCTGGCCCTCAACAAGACTGTGGGGCCCCTCAAGGCCAGGGGTCGCAGGCTGGAGGACTTCAACTACAACAACCGCGACATCACCGCCGAGATCTACCGCGCGCTCAACACCAGCTCTTTCGAAGGCGTGTCTGTGAGTAGTGTTGCTCGCGTCAATGAAGATGGGGGAGGGGAAGGGGGCGTGGTTGTGAGAGAGGACGAGTGCGTAGGGAAGAGCAATGAGCTGGTATGGATGTGAGGTTGTTAAAGGAATAGTCAGCTATTGCAGGCTAATTGTAAGCTATACACTTTTTGACAAACCAAATGTCTCCTCACATTTAGCTAGCTTATCGTTCTCTGTGTGGGTTGAAAAAATGATCAGATACTTCTACACCGCCTGGCTCCGTAAATAGGAGCATAAAGAAAGTGGCGAACACCGCTCACAACAACAAAGCCGTACTACTACTAAAGTACTACGATTGGCTTCACAATGTGTTTCAATCTGTTAGGCGGAGGGATGTTGTTTTGAAGTTAGCAAGCTGGAGAATGAATGACCCTACCTTTAAATAATGTGTGTTCTCCACAGGGCCATGTCGTGTTTGATGCACAGGGATCCAGAATGGCCTGGACTCTTATTGAACAGCTACAAGGTATGTGTCACGTCATACAGGCGTTGTTTGTCACTGTCCCCTCCCTCCTCCATTGAGACACCAAACGGGTTGTAATCACCAGCATGTGACCTCTACGCTGGTCATTGGAGAAGCGTTAAATGGTAAACATGTTGTCAGTGTGACTTGCAATCTTGGGTCATGGATTGTATCTTTTAACGTGTGTTGTTTAAACAGTTGGCTCACACTTTGGAAGTGGATATGTAGACAGAATTAAAGATCACAGGAAGACACTGTGGATTGCAACGCAAAAACAATATATATATTTTTTAATGTTCTTAAATGTTCTTACAGATTACAACCCATATTTTATGTACCAGAGCAATATGTTTCGTCTTTCGTGCAGGAGTGTCTTGTTATGAATATACCATTTTGGCTTGATATTCTCCTATGCAACAGATGTACTTAACTATTCTAGAATTATAGGGGGAAAATATATGAATAAAAACGTAAATTAACTCCTTAAATATTTTATTGAAAGTTGGAAAACTAAAACATAAATGTAAAAAGCCACTTTCAAGTGCGTGCCAAATTAGTTCTTGCGACATGCCTCAAATAAAGTCTGTCTATTCAAAAAGCCAACTCCTTATCCTTAACACCATTCTCTGGCACCATTGGTGCCACATTATGTTTCTAAATAGAGAAATGTAAAGGAATGTGTTAAATCTTACATAATTCCATATTTTGTGAATGCTGCTGTGCCTGGTCACACATTTCCCACTGTCTGTTTACAGTATATCAGTTTGCCAGTTGTACTACTGTAGTTGCAGTGTTCAAGTATTCTGGCTGTTGGTGGCAGGTCTGTATGGTTCATTGTCTCTGCGATAGGAGTGAGTCTTAAAAAGTGACAGTAGGGTTTGTATGGTGAAAAGAAAGACTTTCAAAATGCTTTACACCCCGCTGGTTTCAGAAAAGTGAAAAGAGCTACAGGGGCCTCTTTTGCGAAGTCTGTCAAAAACAACCTGCTGCGTTTATCCTTGAAACAAAACAAACACTTTTCTCAAGGATATATGTGGAGATAATTTCAGCTGTAGAAAGATATATGTATTCATGCTTTCACATACACAGCATTTGCAAGGACCTTACTGTCCTGACAGCAGGTTTAAACTTTTTGAGTTATGAATGTGTGTTCTGAGCACTAGTGGTTTCCTCCCACTTAACCAGTTATCTGACCCCATTATTCATCACCGAATGACTAGGATGTTTGTGTTCAGACAGCTTGCTTGATGGCACCGCTGTTATATCCAGCTGCCGTTTGTCTGGCTGTGTTTTGATTAGTTTGGCTCTGTTGTTGTGTTTGGCTTGTTGTTCCTGGTGTTGCGCTGTCAGTGTGGAACACTGTATACTACTACTGGATAGCCCTGTATTGGAACCACGACCCTGAACAAAACGGTTTATTTTGTATTTTTCTATGCTGCCACTGACCTCGACATCTTAAGACGTATTTTGAGTGACGATTGAATAATTACAGATTTTGGAATAATTACAGATTACTAAATCATCTGTGGTAATTAGCCCGATGAGGATATGGCTAATTGGTCTCCGTTGACCACGGAGACGGTGGCCTCGGATCGGTGGAAAAACAGATTGTTAAAATCAATATTCAGCCTAGTCTCTTTCTGTGGTTTCTGAGGTTGTGTATGTGAAAATACATCTGGCATGCTGTGATTTGGGATTTTGTTTTAAGGTCAGCCTCTCAAAACTTTTTTATTTTTAAAATTTTTATTATAAATAAGTATATATATATATATATATATTATAACTATAAAACTTTATATAATAGACAAATGCACTGTCTTTAACGTTGTTTCTGAAGGGACGTTATGGCTTTAGGAGTGCCTTTATTAGGATATAACATTGTTAAAACCATCCCTTGCTTTACTAATCATTCCGGGGGACTCTCAAAACTGTTGTTTTTACCCAGCCAGTGGTTTGAGCCCCCCTTTTGACTGGCCCCACCCTTACACGCTGTGGGGGTCTACTAGACCTAGCTGTTGTGCACTCATAGGGTATCTTAGTCACCTGGCTTCGCCCTGGTCAAAAGGATTAAATTGGCTGTTCTTCTGCTTCACCAATCGGTTTGTTAATTTCCTTTTTAACTGGTAAGAAAATGCATTTTCCCTGCTGTCTGCTAGTGTATTTGTGTGTATGTGCACTGCTGGCATATTGACCTCCCTCATTTGATTTCTTTCTCTGCCATTCCCCTCTGGGCAGGAGGAAGCTATAAGAAGATTGGATACTACGACAGCACTAAAGGCAATCTGTCCTGGTATGGCAACGACAAGTGGATCGGTGAGGAAGATTCTTCACCCTCAACATCGCCCTGCATGTTTCTCCTAATTACTGTCCACAGTACTCTCCCTCTCTGTACTCGGTTTGCCAAGACGGACGCACAGACCAGCTGTGTCAGTCAGTCTGTCTGTCCGGTCTAATTACCCAGGGAGAGATGCTCAGCAAAGATCCTAATGTCTTGATGGTCCCTTACTGCAAAGGCAGACACACTATTTGATTTTGTTGACTAATTGAACATGAAAACACATTTGACAGCCAGAGCTGAAGATGCTTTGCTTGGCAGTCTAACTGAGCTGGACAAAGCAATCTGGACAGCAATTTAATGGGACGGGCCTCGTTGACCTTGATTTGTGGGATTGAAATAGCATTCCCTCTTCAGTACGTTACCGGGACGTCATGTTGAATGTTGACATCACTTCTCCTGCTTTGAGCACCGAGTAGATTTTAAAAGCAGGTTGAGGCTGATGAATACAAACTAGAAGAACAAACCACAAAGGAAAAAAAAGTGAGAAAGAATTACGGGTCCTCTCAAAGTGGTGTAATTACAATATGTTGATATTGTTGTCCTTGAACTTGTTGGTTTCGACTGGAGGCAAGTGAGGTGCCCGGTTCCTTTGTTGTTCTGTTGTAAAGGTCTTCAAATGGCTCAGATGCTACCTTGAAATGTCTCAGCAGACAGTTGCACTGATTGAAATGTGTTGCGACACACAAAGCCTTAAGAAGCATGTTCACAGCTATGTCATCTTCCTGTAAGCATTTCTGAACTCTCCGGAGCGTCACATTTCCTCCCCTGCCGACGTTGGAACAATGAGGTGTCTGCCGTCGCTGTCTCGGCTGTGAAGAGAAGCCATCTAAGCTCTAATTTCCCAGGTGTCCCCTTTTGTCCTTTTCTAAATTGTCTCACGTCACCCTGGCCTGTTGTCCTCAAAAAAGGAATTGGAAGACTTTACGGTTCAATGACAAGAATGCGCCACCAATGCCAGTGAAAGTTTATTTTAGTCCAATAAACGCACTTCAAGGTCTCACTGGGGACCTCTGGTGGTTAGACTTGGACTCTTGCCCTCTGTGCTGAGGCACAGGCTGGTCCGTCTCTTGATACCCCCTGACAGTGGAGGGAACCGCAACCCAGCCCGTCACCCCGCTGTGGCAAGACGCTCCTCCATACCGCTGCCGCCATGCAGGCAGACTGCGGAGGTGCTCTAAAAATAAACAGCGTGACGTGACACTGCACGACGAAGAAGGAGACGGTGACTTTGTTTCTGATTGGCCAGCATGGCACTGAGAGTTTTGAGTCTGCCCGGTTTGAGTCTGGGTTGGAAACGTGTTGCGCTCTCTCTCTCTCTCTCTCTCTCTCTCTCTCTCTCTCTCTCTCTCATATTTGTTGCATTAAACTCTATAGTGCTGTTCTTCCTTATTCATTTTCCTCTAACTCGTTCTCTCGTGCCCTGGATCACATTGCACTACACTATACTGGCCCGTAATCTTCTTCTGTCAAACGCTCCATCTGTTTCTCCTCTCCTCCGCTCTTCCCTCTCTTCCTTCGGTCTCCATAACAACCACTGCATCGCTACCTCTCTCTCTCTCATTGCCGTGGTAACCATTATAAGGCCTGTTGCCATAGTAACATACTGTTCCGGTTCCACCATCAAGGGCAGGGAGCGGTATTAGAGAGGGAGAAAAATGCGTGTGCAAACACACATGCAATATAATGTATGTGAAGCTAATTGTAATGCATGACATAACGTGTAGAATAAACTCTCTTACTCTCTGTCTCCATACATAGCAGTACAAACATAACCCAAAATAAATCTGTTTTCGGCAAACAGAGACATACTTTCACGCGTATCGCACTGTTGCAGATGGACGCCAGCCGCTTTCAAACAGCAGTTTCTGTTTCTGTTGTTTAAATACAGCCTTCTATCAGAGTACAAACTATCTTAACTTCAGATAAACCTTCACTGGCCTCCCTAGCAACAGGTATGTGAGTTATCAGCTGTTGCTATGCTGACCCCAATGTGGCTGATACAGTTATCAGTGTCTTGTAGTGATTGGCCACGGTTCATGGAAACATTTGTGCTAAATGAGCTATAGCTGCATTCTCTGGGGGGGAAAAAAACCTGCATTAACTTAACATTAAATTATGCAACACTGACGCACAAAACAGTCATAACAATTACTATGGCCCACTTTGCTGTGCAACAGGCTGGCTAGTTTAATAAGGAAACACAGTGCTTACATGCATTCTGTCTGTGCCATGTATGTACATGCACTGTGCACCGGCCTGGTGTCGCTTCAACCAGCCATGTTAAGCAAGTTGTTTTTTAGCTTTTAGCATTTAAATCTAGCAATTTAGATATCGCTGTTTAAATCTAGCCTTTTCAATCTAGCGGTTTCAGTCTACCGGTTTCAATCTAGCCTACGTCTTACCTCATGTGGGTAAAGATGTGACTATGGAGATGACATCTATCCACTTCATTTCACATCACACCTATTGTTATTGTGACCTGCATAGGGCTTTCCAGCATTCATGTAAAGTGCAGGTGCGTATGTGTGTTTGTGGTGTTGGGGGTGATGCGGGCTGGTGTCTTTCATTGGATTGGATTTTGTCTTGTTCTAATGTATGTACTGTATTGTAGCTAGTTTTCCACCAGGTATTGTATTAGGGTTTTTCCCTACTGGAGTATGTGGTATGTGAGTATGGTAGAGTGGGTTAGAGTGGTTGACATTATGTTGTGATACTGATCTTGGCAGGGTTTCAACACCGCCACAACACAGAGCTGATGAGAATTAGAGAGAGGGAGAGAGAAAGAGAGAGAGGACTATAGTTTCTCTTTAGAGATGCCTTCGTCACAGAGAAGTGGGTCAATATGACTCAGGTCGCTTTCATGTCATGTCCACCACCCCCCCAAACCACCCACCACAAATTCCCCTCTTTTCAGTGGCAATAACTTCAACTCACCTTTTCCTTGCTTGATTTCATAATCAAATCAGTTTATTTTGTTTCTTGTTTTGGGCTTATTCACCCCCACATTCAGCAGCTCTGGAAAATACTAGAGACCACAGCAGCAGCTTCTCTGTTATTCTCCAATTCTTTCTTATTTTTTAGTTTATTTATATTAAAAAAATGTTTTATATTCATATACATTTATTTTTCTATTTTTATAGGTTTGATATTTACAGTATTATATTATGATTCTATTTAAAAAAAACAATGTGCAATGGTCTCTTGTTATTTTTCCAGAGCTGTATTATCTATCTGACTGTCTGTCTGTCTGTCTGTCTGTCTGTCTGGCCTAGGCTCTGGCCCCCCAGCAGACCAGACCGTTGTCATCGAGCAGTTCCGCTACCTCTCCCAAAAGCTGTTTGTGTCCGTATCTGTGTTTGCTGGGCTGGGAATACTGTTGGGAATAGTCTGCCTTACCTTCAACATTTACAACAGCAATGTCAGGTACAGTGGGCTAAGTAATGCGCGCGCACACACACACACACACACACACACACACACACACACTCTCGCTCTCATCCACACACCTGGCCCATTCATTTTAACACATTCAAACACTCTGCACACACATTACCCTCTCACATCTTTACACACCTCCATCAACTGTCACACACCTCTTGATAAATGAAAAATTACCTGGTAAAATGTATAAAGATAGGATTTCTTGAAAGTATTTCCTGTTTTTTTTCTTTTCTCTTTAAATAACATATTTGACTGTGTGTGTGTGTGTATGTACACACAGGTACATCCAGAACTCCCAGCCATACCTGAACAACATGACCGCAGTAGGTTGCATGATGGCCTTGGCGGCCATATTTCCACTGGGCCTTGACGGACTCCACGTCAACAGAAGGCACTTCCCTGCTGTCTGCCAGGTATGCAGATATAGCACAGCTATAGCACACATATAGCACACATATAGTACACATATAGCACAGATGTAGGTCAGCTGTAGCACAGATTATTATTATATTATTTAAAAAATATATTTATAATTTTTAGTTTTTTATAAATGTAATATAATATTAATATATATCCTATGGGCCCACAACTCATGGGAGGAGCCGGTGGGTCGACCAGACCCAGGCAGCAGAAGCTGCCTCAACTGGCTTCTTTGCGTGTGGAAAGGTGCCAGTTGAGGTGGTTCGGGCATCTGGTTAGGGAACGCCTTGGAATCCCCCAGTCAGAGCTGGGTAATGTGGCTCGGGAGAGGGAAGTTAGGGGTCCCCTGCTGGAGCTGCTGCCCCCGCAACCCGACCACGGATAAGCGGTGGATGGATGGGTGGACGGACGGACGGACGGACGGACGGACGGATGGACGGATGGACGGACGGATGGACGGATGGATGGATGGATGGACAGATGGAAGGGTGGACGGATGGATGGATGGATGGAATGTGGATGGGTGGATGGATGGGTGGGTGGGTGGATGGATGGATGGATGGACGGATGGAAGATGGATGGTGGATGGATGGATGGATGGATGGATGGATGGATTTTAAATATATATTTGATTTCTTTATCCAGTTTTGTGTGATTTGTTAAATATTTATAAAGAAAAGAATCACGACAAGGCTCAAAACACAAATGCATGTCCACACGACATTAAACTTTGATTCAAGGTTTTTCCTCCTTTATTTGGTTCGGTTTGATTTCATCACTTTCAAGGTCATTCAAAAGAAAAGCCATTAAACTTAAATGAACGTAATGAATCTTGTGACTTGATTCATCTGTTTGAGATATCAATCTAAAATGCCTTAATGTGTCTTTGCTGTCGTCAGTTCCGCCTCTGGCTGCTGGGCCTGGGCTTCAGCTTGGCATACGGCAGCATGTTCACTAAGATATGGTGGGTCCACACAGTCTTCACCAAGAAGGACGAGAAGAAGGACAAGAGGAAGGTAATTGAAAGGATAGGAGGCTTTAGATAGCCAGTTCCCAATGTAATGTTCTCCAAGCTTGTATACTGATCTGTTGAGAGTTGGGCTTTAGATAATCAGCATCCCCTTCAAGGACGACCCATATTGGCAGAAATTATTTATTCCCCAGCGGACAATTACGGTTTTACCTTTCGTCTCTGTAGTTTTCCCAGAGAGGGAAAGAACGAGAGACGTCTGGCCTTGCCCTTGAGATCTGTCTAGTATGTGTTTGCTGTGTTGACTCTGGAACCCAGTTCTAATGGTCCTGCCGTTGAGGCCCTCTACCGGTAAAGCGCTACATGTCTGTGTGCCATTGTGTGTCAGCATTCAAACGCTCACGGCGCCACACGGTGGATTTTCATAAGAAAGTGTTTTGATACAGGGAATAGTTTGGCATATTAATAAGATACTGTTAAGTGAAATTTGTTTGGGACTTGACGTTGGTCTATTTGAAGTCGATAATATGCCTGAATAGGGTTTCGTTTGCCAAGTTGCACCCTTCTCTGGGTGTTGAGGAGCAGCTAAACTCATTCCAGAATTATGGTATTAGGTTAGCGTTCTCTGTTTAGTGGATGAACACATCATAGCTCATGTAATGTCAAGGAAGGATAGACCTTCAAATCCAACCTACCACCACTGAATGAGGGGTAGTTATCTCTTCATCAGTCACAGGCATGTCTATTTATAACCCACAGACTCTTCCTCCATCGTGCTATCACACACACACACACACACACACACACATTGGCACACCTGAACTGATTATTATTCCATGTGTGTTCCTAGCAGCACCTAGAGCCATGGAAGCTGTGTGCGACAGTGGGAGTTCTGCTAGCTGTGGATGTGCTGTCGCTAATGATCTGGCAGATTGTGGATCCGTTACATATCACTGTGGAGGTATGGTCGGCTGTTCCTACTGTGAGGGTGACATTGGACTCATGGTGGCGCTCGTGAGAAAGCCTTTAGAGGTTTTCATGTGATTCCCTATGACTTTTCTCCCTTTGAGCCTTTTATTATGTTATGTAATTTTTTTAACGTGCTCTAACTTCTATGGTCAAAGACAGTTGGTTTCAATCCAGAATCTACACTGCATGTCAAAACTATAGGCTTGGGAACTGAAACCATTCCTATACAAACTATAGGCTATCTACCAGACTGAATTAGAAAGCACATTTCTGTATCTTAATTGGGTGCCACTTAAATATATCGATTGGTATATTTTCCCTCTGGTGCCCCGAAACGGACATATGAAGCATCATCATCATTCACCGCATGTGATGGCTAGTTAACATGTTTGCTCTGATGACAGCAGGTAGCCTACCATAAGTTGTTAAACGTGCTTAAAATGCGTGTGTCTAATTCAATCCGGTTACGTTACCGATGTCTTATGTTTACCTGTATGCCGTCACCGGCATGCATGTGCCGCCAAGACGTTCGAGGCTACACATGACACGTCTGCGCAGTGTGGAAATTCAAATTAGTGCTCCAAGAAGACAGAAGTTAACTGTACACAAGAGACACATACACACACACACACACACAAGACATTCACACACACACACACACACACACACACACACACACACACACAAGACATTCACACTTTGAGCGTCAATATCTTTTAAAATTAAACACAGAGCAAATATATTTGCATATTATTGTTCATCTCACTGGCTTAATTGTTATCAATCCGTCCTGTTAAATGGACGTTACCTTGTAAAAGTATAAAAAGATAACAAATGCAAGGGTGTCGGCTAAGGGACCGTCAACAAAATACTATGATAACAACAAATTACTGATTATCGGTTCAGGCACCGCTTAGACACCGGAACCGTTTAAAAGTATCTGGCACTGGAATGGTAAAAAAAAAAAAGAATAATAAATAAATATATAAAATGACATACCCAACCCTATAGTCACAATCTCACCACTGGGGAAAGATCTATTTCAGCAAGCAGGTTTCACAAACTCTGAAACTACCCTTGACCTCTGACTTGGCCAACTCTGAGATGGAAAACTCAAGAGTTTTCAGTTTCAGAACAGATTATCTGAGTTAGTTTAGTCAACTCGGAGTATGTTTACTCTGAACTTTAAAAAGCCATTATCAGTGGAGCTCCGGTACTACTGTACGCTGCAGTACGGCGACCGCAAGGAAAAAAATTAAGCTTAACATGCTTAATAGCAGAAAATGTTCATGATGTTTTCAGCCTGAGGAAAGTTACTTAGGAAAAGGATACATTGGAGCAAGCGAACATCTATCTCTCAAAAGCAAGTCTAAAAAATAGTGACTGCACTAAGCCCCGCCCCCTTCCCCAGAGTGCCCTTTCTTTAGTGTGATTTGAGTATAATTTAAGTTGTATTTTTTTGTATTTCCATTTTAATATTGTCCTTACTTCATATATGTATCAGGGTACAATAATTATCTTACTGTTTGTACAATAATTATGTTGACAAGGCTCCATTTCAGAAAATTCAATTTTGAGCAACTGCTTCTTTTAATGGTATGGTTTACCATCTTGCTATCACTTTGTGTTTGCTACATGCTGTGGCACTCCAAGTTTATGTATTGGGTGCATAGTTAAGCCATTGTGTCTCTCATTTGGTTGGTGTTGGATGATGGGAACAGAGTGGATAGGCCTAATTATTTTATACTGAGAGAATACTCAGTGAGATGTCCAGTATGTGCATAACACAAACTACAGTAGGCCTATAAGACAGATTTTAGCCAACAATAACCAAAAGGAACTAGCCTATTGTTAGATTTTAGCCTACTTCTTGCTAAAAATAACCTATGATGAAAAGACACTATCAAACTACAGTGACTCCAGCGCCTGCTGGATTCAAACCCTGGTCTCCCAAGAATTTAAGGCCCATGCACAGAGCTACAGCTTCGGCCACGGCTCCAGCCCATATATTCATTAGCTTTAACCCATAGTAGAATAGCCTACTGTCTAACATACATGTAAAAGGGTGGATAATGTTAAGATAAATGTGACAAAATAAAATCAGTGACATTCGATTATGATCTGGAAATCAGCTATTGTATATCAGTCAGTTACCATGGTATCTTTTCCTGAGTTATGTTTCTGAAACAGAAAGCTATCTTTCAGTTATCTTTCTGAAACAGAAAGATACAGGAGGTATATGCTATTTGACAGCTCTGACTGGCTCAATAGACGTGTCAATCAAAGTGGCCATTTTAAGCGCATGGCTATGTTTACATGTGTGCTCACTGAAGCTAGGAATTGAAGATTACTTCTGTTATACTTCTTAATTATAGTTGAATGTTTTTAATGGTGTTTTGAGAAAGAGTATTGAATACTCGTTCGGAAATACCATCAAGTATTCGAAACCTGTAAAATGGTATTCGGGACAGCCCTATCCTAATGATAACTGAAAACTGCCCCCTACGCATTTTCCTGTCACAAAACAACAACCGCTTTTGTCAAAGTCGCTTATGTTATGTGCAATCGCTCAAACGGACTAGGCTACAACCAGGAAACGGAGTACTGTGCGTGTCACCTCCTGCCCGGCCACTTTCAGCACGACAACATAGGACCTATGCATTTTGCATCGGTCCATCGCCTGCCTAGTTTTTCATTCGCATATGTGTGACCGCAGCTTTAGCAAAAGTAACTAAGGGGGTGGAGCTATCAGTGTGATTAATCTGCATATATTCTTTGCTAGTTCTTTCTTTGTGGTATTAGTCTAGTGATGTCAAATTTCCAAAACACTTGCAGTGTAAGATATACTCCAATGTCCTAACTAAGATCTATTCATATAATTTTTTTTTATGAATTAATCAAAATAAACACAACAATACATCAAAATATATTTTAAAATAAAATACCAAATACCCAGTGTATCAAAATAAACTACAAATGCAGCAGCCACACAATCTATAAAAATAAACAAATGTATATTTGTATTTTTAAAATACAAAAAAATTTTTTTTACAATAGAGCATCAAATCAGTTCACAAACAGCAGCACACAACAGTGCCTCGCCAAACAGCGACCGGACAGTGGTGCTATCAATTGCCCTATTTGATCAAAGAGTCAAGCCTATCCTTCACCTGTAAACTGACTCAGTTATAGGTAGGCCTATAGTCATATATATGTATATAGTCATTCTGGAGAAAGCTTGTTGATATTTGATCTTGAACAAGACAACAAACAACTCTTCCTTCAAATCCATAGGGTGCTCCCTCAGAAATCGATGATGTTTTGTGTGTCTGCACCACTTTGTTTGTGTTACTATTTACAGAACTTGGGCTGTAGAAACACTGGATTATTTAATCACCATGCACATGGAATGGGGAGCTAGCACACTGTGAGTAAATATTTAGTGAATCTGACAAACGTGTGAAAATAAAAATACTTTGTAACCAAGGGAACAAAAAGAAAGCGGGAGGGACTTTAAAGTCCTGCTGACGTCCTTTAGTGGACAATGTTGAGAGCACACAACAGCTTTGCATAACAGCAACATCTGGTATGCAACCAGTTAATGGTGAGCCAAGTGATTGTAAACTAATACACATTTGGTCAAATTCAGCGAATATGTCTTCACAGTCCGCCAGTTGTCCGTT
The DNA here is from genome assembly GCA_025399935.1 of Amblyopsis rosae. NCBI lineage: Eukaryota > Metazoa > Chordata > Actinopteri > Percopsiformes > Amblyopsidae > Amblyopsis > Amblyopsis rosae. Next base: position 48,658 of record JAODTR010015720.1, read on the forward strand.
CTGTGTGCACGCTGAAAACCCGGTGCTCTCTGGAAACCGTGATCACTTAAGCATTCACACAGCCACCCAGGATAGTAAAGCAATTAGTGACCAGTGGGGGTGGCTGAATGCAACGCATAGAAGTGCTTGAAATAGTGGTAGGGTTAGATGAAGTGAAACACACCGTTGTATCAACACTGATTGGTTAAATTAACCAGAGGTCTATGCCAAGTAGGAGGCAAAGACTGCATTCCCCAAATGGAGTGTGTCCATACCATGTTTTGTGTCTGGTTACACCAGGCTGCCAATCAGAGTCTGCAGTAAGTAAATGTCTTACAGAAAGTATGTTATAGGATTTTTAAACACACTAAAGTATTTTGATACAAAATATGAAGACATTTTTAACAACCCTATCAAATACAAATGACAAAATACTATTTTGAATTTCAAATACCATACATGTATGTATCATAAATACGGCCCATCCTTGTTTATAGCAACCTCTTTCTGTATTTACAACGCATTAATGCAATGCAATTCTGACTGTGTGTCTGTGTCTCCATGTGTATGTGTAGAAGTTCACCCGAGAAGCTCCCAAAGCAGACCTGGATGTTTTGATTCAGCCCCTGCTGGAGCACTGCAGCTCAGAGAAGATGAACACCTGGTTGGGTGAGGAACATATCTCCTGTCCCTTGGGTCTTTGTCTCTCTCCTCCTCTCCATTTCTCCTCTATGTTTTCTGTGCCTCAAGCGTTAAAATGTAATGAAAGCCATTATGACTCTAAATATTTGATGTTATGGGCTACAGACACCGTTACTGCAAGACACATTCCTCATTACACTACAGAACCTTTTCCATTGTGTCTAAACATGAGTTAAATAATTCAGCACTAAACATTTCTATGATGAATCCGCATAGCTTAATAAAATAGCAGTACTCACCCCTCATAGCTGATCACTGGAGTCAGCTATGAGGGGTTTCTTCCTTCCGATGCCAAAGGGTGCTCTATTAGAATATCTGCCCCCGAAGTTGGACACACATTGCCATGGCCTGGGGATAGTGTGTTGCGGTGCGGTCTGCACCACTGTGTTTGCGTTCCCATTTACAGAGCCAGGGCCGTGTTGTACACCTCATAACCTTTTCAGCAGGTACACAGTAGCAGACCATGACGAGTTGATTACCGACTTTGACAATAAGTGAATTAGCTTACAATCACTGACTCCGCCTTTACCTATTCTAACTATTGTAACTAATGACAGCATGGAAGGACAGTGTCTCTCTTTTAGCGTTTCAGGCCGCGTGTGGCATGAGTCACTTGTACACCAATTACCTTTTTTGGGTCAATCATTCCTTTAAGAGGTATTGTTGTGTCATTAAATAAGCTCTATTTTGATCAGGGTATTTCCATATTTCAAGAAATCTGTCTTTTTGGAGAAACTACCTTTAGTGGAAATCCTACTGCCATTGTGGTTGGATGCAAATCAAAGAACATGTGCACTCCACGCATGCTTACAAGTGTGCTAGCGGTACGGTTATTCATCTTTTTACTAGTCTGCCTCTAGTGGCCAGTATAAGAATACACACAAGCCTTTTGTTTTTATATACTCTCCATGATTTGTGTTGTTCTTTGTTTTTTAAACATGTTTGTAGTGATACCTATTGGAATGAACAACTGAAAAATACTTAATGTCTTACTATTGTTTTATATATTACTTCAGTAAATAAATCTGTTTTATAAATGACATCTTAGATACCATGTGAGATTTGTGTGGTGGAAATGAATGATTATTATGATTCATATCACTTCCTGTTTGCGCTCCAGGTGTTGTGTATGGCTACAAAGGCCTGCTACTGCTGCTCGGGATTTTTCTGGCCTACGAGACCAAATCTGTCTCCACGGAGAAGATTAACGACCACCGCGCAGTGGGCATGGCCATCTACAATGTTGCTGTGAGTCCCACATAGTGTCTGTGTGTTTCTCTTACCCTTACTGCTGCCCAGTGTGTCTCTGTCTGTCTGTCTGTCTGTCTGTCTCTGCTTTTGTGTGTACGTGTGCGCGTGCGTCTAAATGTGTTCATACAAGAACATTCCCCTGGAAGTGAGCAGTTACAGTTTGACCAGTGACAAGGTGATTAAACCTTTGGTCTCGCGTGAATGAATATGGACGTTGACATTGCCCCCTTGAGTGACCACACTGCCTGACCACAGTCAATGAAATAGAGCGAGTAAGAGAGAGATGTAGATTATATATAATTATTTTATAACATTTTAATAATATATATATATATATATATTATTTATTTTATTTTATTTATTTTTTTTTGCTGTTTAGTGTTTTTATTGACTTGTAACACAAATGAAAGCCTCTTAGTCAGTGCAGCAGTTTTCAACAACGATTCCTTACGCTTTTCATCCACAATTTGTGAGAATTTCCCATTTTGTGTATTTTAATTCCATTTTGCGCTGGCCACAAGTTACAAGTCCCGGGATGAATTGGAAATGAGTTCAGGGAAAAATATGGGGGGCCGTGTAGGCCATAATTCAAACTCACCTCTCATACATACCATTGAAAACATCTTACCTCTCACAAAC
>JAODTR010015721.1:0-16480 GCA_025399935.1 Amblyopsis rosae
AAACTGGCCTGGGAACGTCTCGGGATCCCCCAGTCAGAGCTTGCTGATGTTGCTCGGGAAAGGGAAGTTTGGGGTCCGGATAAGCGGGAGAAGATGGATGGATGGATGAAAGCACATTCTTCATCTTGAGCCCCAGTGGCATGTGTATCAGCATAACGTGCGAGACTCCATATTTCTGTGTTATTCTAAAGGAAACATATGCCGGTATGATTCTTTCTCGTGGGCTCAGCACCGATGGAGACAGTGACTTGTGACGTGTGGTGCGCAGCTTCAAAGTGGCTTGGATGACCTACAGTGTGAGGTTACCGGGGACATGGCTAGAAACCGGTTTAGGATTTTGCACATAGTTGGTAATTGGTGCTGTAGGATTAGAGTTGCAAGGTACAACTTGCTAAAGGATGCAGTGTATAATTTCTTACAGTAATATTTTAATGCATTTTGTGTGTCTGTGTTTGTGTATTTATGCACATCTACACAATTAAGATAGATCACTGATAAAACCGAATTACAGCCTTACTGACAGAGACGACACATTTTCGTAAAGAATTTTTGTCATCATTTCCCATGGTTGTTGTTGATGAATGGCAATGATCTATAAGCCCAAGGTGAATGATGTGCGGGCTGGTTTTTTTCCATGAATGTTACACTGGAATAATGTGAAAGCCATCAGAGTAATGGGGTGACACTAAGGCCCAGCCCCTTCTCATCTATCTCTATTTGTGTGTGGGTTGTTTTATATTATTTTCCAAATATTCCCTCAGCCACAAACAAGAGTAAACTTTAACCCATGACTGGAAGGACCAGTATTACTGTAGAATGATTTCTTTTTTGCGTGAAAGGTAACTAATTTACACTTTGTTCTTTAATAATAATATACAAATTAATATAATAAATATATATGAAATTCTACAGTGCTTCAGCCATCTTAATTTTTAATATGGAAATCCTTGTTGCAAATTCGTTTTTTTTTATGTAATGCTATATTCACCATTAGTGGCAATGCCAGCCATCATGTTTTTCTCCATCTGTCACATGACCATCTTTTAGCAATGAGATATGATTGGTGTGCATATTGCTGATAAAGCTAATCCGAGCCCGGAGCCCTCCAAGGCACACTGGAGAGGATAATGCTAAACTTTGTCTGCAGGGTGGTGTAAAATTCTTCGACCTGATACTGGGTTCAAGCCCCTATGGCAGCAAGTATTTACCGTGTAGTATGACAGTACCAACGGCTAGGCCAGTGAATCACCACCAACCCCTGAGGAAATGTTCTGAAGCATATTCATTGTATTCAGTGGGCTCCCTGAAGGCCTACAGCTATCTTAAATCACACAAATGTTCTCAGGGGGATATTTGAGAATTTGCATTACAGTTTCCATTATTCCAAAGAGAAATGTTCTACTTGGCTCATCCATGCATGGACCGATTTGGCCTTATTTGGAGGCAAAATAAGCCTGTTAATGTGGCTTAATATTAAAACGCACAATGTCTCAAACAAATTAAGTGATTAGTAGAAAGGTTAATGTCAGCTCTTACACACATCTTGTTTATTTCACCTGGCCTAACTACTTTTATTATGAGATTAATAGATAGTCTCGTCTGATGGCATGGTGAGTTCGGAATGGATACCCATGGTCTTGTTAACTTGACAGGCCAGTTGGATTGTCAGTCGCAACTAGTCCATCTGGGGAGCTATCCGTCGAAATTGTTTGAAAAATGCAGGCACTTGAAAAGAGCAGGCGTACTTGGCATTTGATTGGTTGAACCATCCGGTTGTTTCGCTGTCGGCACACCTAAACCACACCTGGACCATCCTGATCGTGAGATCTGGATGGTAAAGAATAGAGTAGAGATATAGAATAGAGTTAAAGACCTCTATTTGTTACTGTACATCTTCCCCCATTGCTTTTGCATAAAATCCCAAATTCTGTAATCAGTAAAAGTTTGGGTTTGATTCTCAACACCTGCCCCAACAACATCTATTTCATGCATTTGCATCCTGTTTTTAACATTGAAATCAGTCCAATGGGGAGATAGTTTATGATTCTGGCTTCTGGAGTTATGATGCTTTGAGGCATCTGGGTCTTGGGTGAACCAATCCCTATTAAAGCAAAAATAACTACAGTAGCAACAGGACCCGCAAAACAACAAACAGCAGTCATGAAATGTGTATTGTATGAGTGGAGGCAAATAAAATGAAGATATAGTGCTGCATATGCCTTACAAGAGAGACACAAGAGAGACACAAGAGAGCATAAACTAGTGTGCCCGCATGCACATGGAGGCAATCGCTCAGAAACAAATAGTTAAAGCCACACAAATGCACACAAAGCGAAAGGCAACAGTCGGAGAACTTGTATCCAACCGTTCATCTTCGCAAGATTGTAAACACGCAGCAGTAATGGCATGATAAACCGCGAACAGACGTCAAATGCCATTAGAAAAGAGAGGGTACAAAGCAACAACTGCTGGTAGCAAATCTATCAGGGATGTTAACAAATGTTGCCAACATGAAAACCATCTCTGACTGCTCCGCCTGTTTGTTTCTGACCATGCACTCCATTTTTAAGCATGCCTGTCATTTATTGATCTCTGTGAAGGTTAACGTGTCTCGTCGCTGGTGCTCTGGTTGGTTTGCTATGAGGTAAGGTGCTGCCTTGTATTTTTCCTTTACAGAATTGTGTTTTGTGTGTGTCTGTGTGTTTCCTGGCTATCAGCTTCTCTAACTGAACCCATTGGACCATGGGAGGTTATTACAGAGAACTGGGATTATGTTCATTCAGATTGTATCACTGCTTGTGTGTGCTTCATGTGCTCACAAGGGTGGAATTCGACAGGCCACACACACACACGCGCACACATACACACTTTCTTTACCCTGTGTCCTCCAGGAAAAAGGAATGAGTGACAGAAGCTCTATCTTCTGTGTGTTGATATAGTGTGATTGATGCCTTTCTACAGATTAATGCCTGGTTTACTGTGCATGAGACAGCCACCTGCGACCATAAAAGACCTGTTCTGAGGCTGAGTCACTGTAGAGTGTAGATGAATGCTCGGGGAGCTGGTATGCAGCCGCACCACACACTATTAGGTTTAGTGATGGCTCGTTCGCGAACGAGCCGACTCTATGAGCCGGCTCCTTTCAAGTGAACGATGAGAGAGTTCCCATCTGAGAGCTGTTTTTAAGATCCGTTTTTTACTTTTTTCTTAAATATTAGTTGTTTTTTAGTGGTAAACAGAATAATAGGCTATAATTTATCTGTCGGGACTGGGTGCGGGCTGTTGGAATCACTATCAAGCTTCCATTCACTGCAGGCAATAGTAACACCCACGGGTAGTTGATAGCATGTACTTGCACTTCATTAGTATCCGTAAGTATTAACTGCACGTGTGTTGCACATTAACATGCTCTCGTTTCTGGTGCAGGCCTTTTCTGATAAACAGCAGGATATGCATGCAGAGCCATGATATCAGTAGAAAGCTTAGAACATCAATATATAGCCTATTTGACACAAAGCCAATTCCAAGTTATTTAATTATTTCTCCTTAATTTAAATATGTGAACAAAAATGCAAAAATTCTTTGATAAAGTTGACCATTGGCTTTACAACCATGATCGTGCATGTCAAAATCAGATGTTTTTATACCAAAACAAATTTTAAAGAATGGCAGGCTATTCTGGAAATTATACGGTTATGTAAGGTAAGGGATAAATGTGCACTCATGTTAATCATAGGTCATAATCTTGTTTAATTTGGCTGAATTATAAAAGACAGAAGTGGTACCAGTTTTGGGAGCCAAAATATTTTGGTGAGCTGGCTCACCAAAAAGAGCCGGAATGCCCATCTTGGGTTGGGTACTGAACTCTGTACTTTTAAGAGTACATACCGAAATACGTCGGTACTTCTGACTCTGAGTACCGATTGAGGTCAGATCAATCGGTACTAGATGTCGGTACCTTAGAGTGCGTAAAGAGAGAAACGCACGAGATTACATCATCTCTGCACAGCCTGCAGCCTGTTCAATGTTCAATGCAATTACGGCTACAGCAAGCCAAAATCAATCCCAGTTTACCCTTTTTGTGTACTTTACTCCCACTTTGTTTTGTCGTTTATGGAGAGTTCAGTTTATCCAGCGCTGGCTGAGTCTCGATAGAAAAAAAGTTCTGTCTTATTTATAAATTGCTCAATTTTCTCTGGTATGACCATGCTCAAGTCCCCCCAGGGATTCTATTCTATTCTTCCATTCTATAAATATACATACATTAAGAAAGTAAATACATGTTTCCTGTAACAAGCATTTTCAAAAAATTCTGAAATGTTTGCATAATGCCACAGTAACGAGCGCTTCAGTAGGCTATAATACTCTAAATATGTGCATTTATATACTGTGGTCAAATGATTATTACATAAACACTGAGCCTCATTTAGCCCTGCGTCATTCAAGATATGCTTTAACACAAGGCTGCCATTTTCATAATGGCTACGACTAAGCAGTTATTCTGCCGGCATTTTGTGGATTTATTCATACTGTCTAGCAGCTGGCACACACCGAGGCTGTAATTGGAACATGCAAATAGATTATTTCACAAGGAGGCAGCCTAATAGTTGCACAAAGACATTTACTCCCAGTTACGATTAGGCGTGATGGCTTCTTGGAGGTGGTGCCAACTCGATCATTGGTTTCACAGGGGCAGGGTGATGGCATATAGTGGCCATGTATTTGACTGAATCAGACAGTTGTAGCTGTACAGGACAAACCTGCGTTGTAATTAACACAATGCATGAGATGGATAGTGGAAGCTAATTAGCGAAGTCAGTTGGTTTACTGTATAGTCGATGCACAAACAGTCTTTCAATTTACGGACTGCATTTTATATTTAGGTATGTTCCCTGATACAGCTGAGAAATGCTGCCGATATACAGTACTGTACGTATTTTCCACATTAGTATGAAAATGTTTTCCCTCATTTCAGCTGGAAATTGGCGACTCTGCAGGGATCGGGGGGAAAGTGGCTTTTCCAGTGCTGCAGATTTATTTTCTCATTCGTCTTGTTTGCGCCCAACATTAGCATGCTTCCTGGTGATGTGTATTCGGCAGACAGGCAGGTGATGATTATATTCAAATGTGATGGTGAAATAAATGCCTTTCCCAATGAAGTGGCACATGCATGTTTAGAGGGCTGAATGAGGTCTGAAACAAAAATTTCATATGGTGTTTCAGAACTGTTGACTCTCTCAAATGCAGTAGAAATTAAGACATTCTTGCTTTCCTGTGAGTTGGAATGGAGTCTTTGTTTGTATTCCACCGAGAATGAGATATTATGGTTATGGAGAGAAAATGTGGGAATGGAGCTTTTATGACTTTCCTGTCCAGAGTAGGTCATATTTGATCTCAGCTGCCCAACACTGCAGTCCCTGTTGCACACACTTCATTCCCACGTCGATCAGGTGTTTGCATTCGGCTACTGTCACACGCAAACCTATTTAAAGGCCGTGTTGCTAGCTGGTGTTCTCGTGACGTCTTATTTACACCCCTCAAAAAAGGGTTTTGACCTTTTAGTTTTTACTTTCACACATGATGCACACGTCTTGCAATAAAATCCTGGTTTGTTTTCTCTGGTTGCACCTGCTGTTTCTCCAGTTCCCATACTGATCAGAACATTGTTGTGTGTTAAAGGGGTTCTGATCAATAATTTTGCTCCGTGCTACATGGGCATCGGCGCTCCATTGCCATGCAATTGATCTACATGAATCACTGTATCTGTGACCCAGGGATAACACAGGCAAGATAGCTGAACTAATGATTGTTTCCATTACTAATTAGCTTTAACAGATTCACACTAGTGGACTGCACTCAGCAATCAGTTCAAGCCTGAACCTCATACGTTTTGACCTGGACCATATTGTCCACGAAAGTAGGAAGAAGGATGCACAAATACTTTGAAACAATTTGCTTTTATATATAGAGAAGTTCAATATTCTCAGGCTGCATTGGATATTATCCTTTCTTTTGGAGAACTTTGCCTTTTCTTGTTGGACATAAATTCTCATTCTGGTTTTAATAACCAATATCAAATCCCACAAAGGTAGAGTATGTGAGCTTGATATAAATGAGATTTGCTACCTGGAAACTCTTCAATAAATCAAAGCTCAGACATGTTCATGAACCATGAATGCTGATTTAGCTACATACACACAATCAGTGTTGGGCAGCTTACTTAAGAATAGTAACAAGTTACTATTTACTTATTACTCCTTCAAAAAGTAATACTTTACATATTACAGGGGTTTAAAAGTAATTAGGTACATTACTATATTACTTACACCATCACTACCCTGACTCACTCCTTCCGAACAATGACAACCTGTGTATCCAACTCATTTTAGAATTTTATCCTATTTTTTGGAACAATAATGAACTTTAGGAGTCAACAATCAGCCAACTTGAAAACATTGCAGCCTCTCAAACCAGATGATTGGACAGGTTCGTTCAATTAGCCTACCCTAACTTTGCTAGGACTTGAAATCTTGTTCTTGTAATGCAGTAATGCATCATTACTTTGATTGGTCATTGTAATATTATTACTGTTTTTCGAAAAAAGTAATTAGTTACACTACAAGTTACTGGAAAAAGTAATTATATTACAGTAACTAGTAACTAGTTCCTGCCCAACACTGCACACAACAATGTAGCTCCCACATCCTCATTGACCCAGATAGACAAAACAATTGCAATAACAGTGTCGTCTCCAAATTAAAATGTCGCTCCACCACCACCACTGTGTAAGAACGAGTGCCCCAGCCATAACAGAGGACTCTACAGGAAGATGGTTACTGCAAAACCGTCATATAGTGGAACACTAATTAGGCCAGACGATGCACAGCTGTGTGCCTTTGGCGAGCTAACTGACTATGCTACGCTAAGCGCTAGCGCCGCTCTACACTCTCCCCCCCAACCCACGCACACGCACGCAAGCACACAAGCACACATGCACGAGCACACGCACACTGCCACACAAGCCTTTGTTGACATTATGATCCTGTACGGTGTTTTGCCTCGACAAACTGCATGCAGCCGCAAGCCAATGAAGGCGTCAAACGACGTGCTAACACGCACACACGCACACACACACACATAGTACATATATAAAACAAGATGCGCTGGCTGACTCTTGGACAGGACTGAGCCAGACATGCTGTGTGCTCTCTGGTGGTGTGTGTTGGGATTACCAAGGTTATTGGAGCTGACAGTAGCAGCTCCGGGGCAGATTGCTCCATCAGCGGAACACAATGCAGTTATCCTTGGACAGTAGCCTCAGTTGCAAGACTTCCCTCATCTGTGCCATTTTGGAAGACGCTTGCCTGTGTCGTACTATCAATGCCTTCAGGAGCAGCAAAACATTAATAAGAACTTGTATTTTTATATCCTCTTAAATTTGATGTCATAGAAATAGGTACTGTATGACACTTTTTATAAATAGGTATAGGCCTATTACAGTAGTTTTTCATATTTTTAAACGTGACAAATCCGTACATTTGACGTGATCATTTAAGTTATTGATTTTTAAACCGTTAAAGACATTGCCTTAAGACATGATGGAGACAGCCATGTAACCTACTCAATGGGCTTCTGGTTTCAGCACCACAAGACGGACAGCTCTTTTGATCATTACAACTATTGTAATCAAGAGCCGGACCGGATTTGACTTAAAATTGCTCCTTTTATCTATTCCTGCCCACCGGCTCAGGCTAAATCCACTCATACAGTAGCCTGCACACAGCACTTAATAGCATACCTGACTAATCTCATCCATAATAACACACCGTGGCTTGAATAAATCATAGGCGCAAATGGATTTGAAAGGTTCGCTTTCATTGAAAGACATCAAAATATACTCCATTCAGTAGGGTTTGTAAGTCATATCGAGTTCCTTTTGTCAAGTCAATGAGTAGCCTCCATCACAACCTACTCTCCCCCACATACGGTCCGCTTACACATCTCCACAGCTTCCCGTTGCATGTACAATGTGTAGGCCATGTTTATTTAGTGCTGCCTCTCAAATCCCAGCCTTCTTTTTCCCATTCCCATGTCCCACTGATGTGCAGGTCTCCAGACCTTGGGCGAATGAAAAGTATATTTGCAGAAGTGCACTGACACTTTGTTCTGTGGGAGGTTGACAACACATACAGGAATGGCTGGAGCAAAAAGAACACTGGGTTTCCTGGTGGTTCTTTGAGGTCAGTGGCCTCTATTATTGGTCACAGACTGTCCAATTATCGAATCCTGGTTGGGTGAAGAAGGAGATTTACAGTGTCGGGATGAGTGTAAGAAAGAGTACCCCTTTTGTCTGATCAGTGCATCATGGATGGATCATGAAAGCCTGCTCTTGATTCCTGAAAGGAATTACGGAATCATACTATTTGTATATATTACAATAAGAATAATAAAACATTAATATGTGTTAAGAAAAAGTTAAAATGTCCATTATGGAAAACAGGCTGCTGGGTTTTGATAGAAGTTACAGCGACTTAGAGAAATGTCTGGCAAAGGGATACGAGGAGTTTGCGATGAATATACAGTACCTGCAACATCTTGGGCACACAACAACAGATGGTTTATTGAGTGAAGAGATTAGCGTTCATTAAGGAAGGAGTCATTATCCGCAAACAAATCAGTTGGCTGCATTAAGGTTACCTGATTCTACAGCTGTGCTTTGATTGTCTGCAACCTTTGTCAAATGTACACTCTAATGGACCCAGGGATGAGTTTGAGACTCTACTAAGCCATGCTCTTTTAAAGTCTATTACTTGGGGCTTTCTTGAAAAGTGGCTCATACAGGGTAAATAGTCTCTGCATTGTTGTGCACCTCGAGGTATTGTAAAGAATGAAACTAATTCAGCTGCTGCTGCTGCAGGGGCAGGCTATATATCTGTGTCCTTTAGTACATATTATATATCAATCAATACAACAATTCTCATTTATTAGTGATTGTCCTGTCATTTTGCTGAAGGCGGTATTAGTTTCTCAATCCCTAGAAAATTGAAACGCCTTTGCAAGTCTATTATGTTTCTTGTTTTATGTGTGGCATTCTAAATGTAGGTTTTATTCGTCGCTGCTGCTTAATGGCTCCAGGCAAGACGTCAGAGATGATTATAACACACTGGCGTAATTGCTGCGCCCTAGTAAACAGGATATCTTTATGCTGCAGAGCAATAGCGTGAGATGTGGTTGGCATGGGGTGGCAATGGGGTGTCTTTAAAATGGTATAAAAGAGAAGCACTATGGAAATTATGATTTACATTTTTGTACCATAGTAAGTGAGGGACCACATTTTTATTTGAGTATTTTTAACTTAACCGCTTGTTTGTACCCATTATTACTTTACAAGCAGAACTTTATATAAAATAAATTATACCAGCATTATAATCTGATTAACATTATTTAAAAAAAGCAAAACAAATTTGAAAAACATGCAGAAATAGTAAAATACATAAGTTACATACGGTAAAACATAGGGAAGCAAAGAGAACAAAGGGACGTTTGGGGTCCTCTGCTTTGAGCCCTGGCGATCCGACCAGGGATAAGCGGTTGACGATGGACGGATGACATGAAAATGTCATGCTATATAACATGTAACTATGATATATGCACATATACTGTACATTGGGGATTGCTACAAACCAGCTACATCCCACAATACCCAATGGAACTGCACAGTGCCCCTGTTAAAACAGCATTGGAGGAGTGGTGTATCGTGTAGGTCATCTGTTGATGCTAGATTGCACCTTGTGTAATAATATATATATATATATATATAGGTTAGATTTGATTAGAATGCATTTAGTCTTTTGCATCTTCATTATTGGAACTTTTTCAGTAAACCGTTATGCAGCTAGCTTCAACACAATTTAGTAGTTTCATATACACTATTGTAAGAGGATATCATGAGAGCAATTACGTACAATGAATGACTCCTAAACCATCTGTCTTCAGGCCAGTGGTCAGCACTTGGACCGCATACACTGCTTCACTTGTGTAGGGCACAATGTAGACTACTTATTCTAACCTTAACCGCTAATACAATTATAGTGTTAAAAACCTTTGTAGCTTGTAGAGTTATTTTAGTGTTTTTTCTTTTAAAAGTTTAGTTTGTATCAGATTTTTTACAATTAATGATCTGGTTATTCTTTTTGTTGTTCATTAGTTATGAAAACATTTATGATCTAGCGAGCACTGTACTTTAAATGGATAAGCAATAGAAGAGGTGGTTGTGTGAATGTTTCCCATAATGCAGTTGTCTGTTTACTCTGCTTTGGTAAGGTTCACATTCCCTTCATCTTGTCCAGTACTGGTCAATCCTTTTTTCAAACGGTACGACTCTACATTACATTACATTACATTACATTACATTACATTTACCACCAGTACCCAAAACGATGTGCTCCTCAGCACACAGACTATAGGAGCTGAAACTGGCAGGTACACTTACACTTATTTATACAGTTTTTCCCCCCCTCGGGAACAGGAGTGGAGTTGTGATTGGGGCCAAGGCCCTTTCACTTTCAGAAGCCGCTGGCTGCATTTCTCAACCCCTCATGGTTGTTCAAGCTGAACCTTGGCCTTTATGCTTCCTTGAAAATTGATTTACCTCAATTTGGCAAAGCAGAGACGTGTGTAGGTCTACTCTCAGACTGGATATCTGGAAGATGAGACGGCTGCCCTATATAGACTGAATGAATCATTTCTATAGCAGCACACAGTCTGTACTGTATATACAGTATACTTTGTATGAAGCTGTATTTGTGTTATAATTGGTATAATGTATGTTTTCAGAGTAGCTCTGAATACATACTGTTTCTGTGTGTGTGTGTTTTTCCTGTTCGCGGTTAATAGGAACGTCATGTTTGCTTGTCTCTGCACCGTAAAAGGCATGTCAAAAAGCATACATTTTCGTGCTTATCCTGTGATGTCTCAAGGAAGAGATTCCCTTGGCTCACAGATGCCACAAGAAAGAAGTGAAAACACAACCCTCTGAAAATAGCACTAACCCAGTTCATTAACCGCATTCCCTCCGTTGACTTAACCAACTCATTATTAGCTCACTTATTCGTTTCGGGTGGTTAATTAGTATCAGTCATTATGATGCAGGGCTGGAACAGCCGTGCGATTAGTAGGCTACTTCCAAACCTGCGTTTTACACAGCTGTTGAAAACCACCTCTCCTGTGCAGCCAGTATGTGGCAGGCGTAGGTGGTGATTGAACACTAGCTGAAGGTGAATGCAGCTATCCAGATGCTCAAAGAAAACACACCTGCACCAAATTAAGAGCTATATCTATATATAAACAGACATCTCCAGGCATTTAGAGCAACAACGATTATCGCATGTATGTTGAAGTATTCTAAAAATACACACATTTCAATTATTATTATTCTTTTTTTTAATGTGTAAGGTTTTAGAAGGGGCAGCATAGGTTAATGTAACAAACAAATAAACAACCAATTATCTACATGTCTGTTTGTCTGTCTGTCTAATATATGCCTTTAATACATTTTAAAATGTATTATGCATATACAATACATTTATTTATATTTTTATAGAATGTGTTGTTTTATGGATTGCTAGCACACCTTATAGCAGATTAGCTTTGGCACAGCTTCTTTCTAGCTACACCAGCAGATGCCAGCCAAATCAAAACAGCACACTGCTTGCATGTTAGTAGGCTGTAAGAGACAGACATGTGTTCAGCTAAGTGTTGCCTTTTAGAACACTCAGCTGTTCTGAAAGACAAATCAAAGTAGTAAAACTAGACCTTGAAGATAAAAATCTCTACACCAAAAAAGTAGTTAACTTTGTACACAATGTGCATTGCAATTCACTTCTCAATATAGATCAAACAAAGCTGAAATGTATGTACTCCATTTTACCTTAATAAAATAGTGTTCTTTTGGATCATATTATTTGATCATAAAATATGGCAGAAACACTACAAATAGGCTTCTACCTGGATGTAATTAAACTACCACCAAATGCATGGTACTCAAAGTAGGCTAGGTTAAAACAAAAAATCTAAAATATTGTTTTTAATTAGAACACAAAGTAATTAATTTGATGTGAAAATCATCTTACGCAAACATTTTCAGTATAGTATAGTAAGGGTGTATAACAAGGTCACTTGTAATGAGTCCCTTGTCTGTGTTGCTATATTATACAGATATTGTGATATAAGTTGCGAAGCCTTCTTTAGTTTGACAGCCTACCTTGGCAATTACGGAGCGAATACACTGTACCCCCTCCCAAAAGTCAGATATGCTGAAGTGAAATATTAAGCTTTATAAGAGCAGGAAGACCCATGAAAATGAGCTCTCTGCGGGCGATATCACTTCTTTTCCTGAACGTTACACGCCATTAGGTTTTGGAGTGGGTCATTCTGAAACTGAAGCTCATTTCTGGTCCTTTAATGCTCATCGGCGCTCCCCACCCATGGAGGTTTAATGGCCAGTCTGATGTTGTCGAGCAGTGGTATTTCACATGTCTGGAATTCCTCCATGGGTCATAGGAGGATCATATTTTTCATATAATGTATCTTAATAAATAGATTTTTCATTGGGTGTAATCTTGGTTTCCTCTTATTTTCTTAGACTACAGTAGATATATGTTTTATTGGTTTCCTCTTTTCTTATAGTGCAGAGACTATTAATACAGTAAATAGATGTTTCATTGGTTTCATCATTGGTTTTCTCTTTTTTTCTTATAGTGTAGTTTACAGTTTTTCTCAAATGCTTTGACACAATTCCTGGAACAATTCACTATTTCTTAAATAGATCCATCCATCCATCTTCATGGATGGCCCCTCACATGAGACCACTTTGCCTTGGGAGACCCTACCAGGAGCACAAGGCTCCAGACAACATAGCGCTCAGGGTCACAGGGACACACACACCTCTCCACTACGATAAGGTGATGATTCCTGGAGAGGATTTCTTAAATCTTCACACACAATTTTTAACAACTCAACACACAACGGCCCAAACTTAACTGATTTTAACTTTGCCCTCAGACAACACACACAAGCTGTCAATAACACAGACTACATGGCAAAGTTAAAATCAGACCCAGGGGTTATAGGGTTGTACTGTCCTATGTGAGTTGTTAAAAATTTTGTGTGAAGATTTGAATTGTTCCAGGAAATATGTCTAAGCAATTGAGAAAAACTGTAATACAGTAAGAAGATGTTTAATTGGTTTCATAATTGGTTTTGTCTTTTTTTCTTATGTAGTTTATTACAGTAAATATATTTTTTATTGGTTCATAATCGTTGTTTCATGTATGTTTTTGGGGGGCAGTGGCTTTGGTTTGAACATGGATTGTGCATGTTGTTATCAGACTCTGAGGGCCAATAGTGTGGTCTGGCTTCATCTCTGAATTGTGGCCAGCTTGTGAGACACCTGCGACTCCCAATCAGCCAGGACCTGATTTAAAAGTCTGATATACAGTGGCACACTTCTGAGCTCAGGTGCCCACTATGATAAATGTATGCCTTTGCAGGAGCCCCCCCTCACTACAAAG
The DNA here is from genome assembly GCA_025399935.1 of Amblyopsis rosae. NCBI lineage: Eukaryota > Metazoa > Chordata > Actinopteri > Percopsiformes > Amblyopsidae > Amblyopsis > Amblyopsis rosae. The sequence continues at coordinate 13,572 of JAODTR010015721.1, forward strand.
ATTCATGAATAATCATCCAGATGTTCTATGGAAGTAAAATTAGCTCCAGCAACTCTGCAGTGACAATCATATCTAGGGCCTGTCTCTTGTTGACATGAAATTTAGGGTGCATTTAAGGTTATTTGCACCTTTCTTTTTAAAACCAATATATATATTCTGTTTCTTAAGTAAATAAATAAACAAAAGTCAGTGGTTTAAAATTATGGGTCACATTATAATTTGTTATTGGTTGCAAGATGCATTTGAAATTTTGAGCATTTGGTTTATAGTAAATAATCTGTTTCAGCAATGCGGTTCATTATTCAGTGGCGTTCAAGCTTGTTTAAGGTAAAAGGCATAGCAAATTTCAGGCAGGAATCTGCAGCAGGTCGGTTCTCCGCAGGTCCGTAACACAAATATCAATGCTATGGCAGGGATCTGTGCAGCAAAATACATACAAGTATCGAGAACAGCTGGGCACTTATTAAATTGTGCAGTTCTACATCAGACAGCATTCTGCAGGGCATCAGCTCATTGGCAGACAATTGCACCAATAATCACACAAACAAAGTTATATTTAAATTGCATGAGTCACTTTATTCTGTCTGAATCACTGTTGCTGACATTATTCTATCCCACCCACCCCCACACTAGCTCCACCTAGAGCTATTTCTTTGTATACTGGAGGGTATACTGTATGTACTCAGTATCATAACTGATACAGATCATCATATACAAGTGCATAAAGCAGATCTTTCACCACAAAATATATCATTGTAATAAAGATGATGCTATTTAAGTTGCTGAGACTGGAATATTAATATACTGTAAAGTGGTTTTAATAGGGAGTCAAAGGGGTTGATATTTTAGGATTCTTATGAACAATGTATTTTTATGGTTGCAAAGGTTGAAGGTTTTATTATTAAAAAAGGCTCCTTTGAAAACTCTTGCCGTGGCTCAAAAAGATTGAAAATATTCAATAGCAATTGCGTTTGACTTGGTCAATCTGCTGAAAGGTCTGCTGTGAACAAACATGGCTGTGAAGTTGTCAGTGAAATGCCTGCATAGAAAGAGAGCTACAGTATAAAGAACATCCCAAGGTCAGCGTGCTGTGTCTTTTCAGAAACTCGACTTGTCAACCAACAAACACAGCGCACTAAAGCTGTGATATAATGCTTTTGTCGCCATGGAGACAGGTCACAGTCGTGTTGCATGGCTCTCGGATGCCAATCCATTACCTGCCCATTGAAGTTGTCCTTGTATGTCAGTATCACTGCTCTGAAGACGCAGAGAAAGTATCTCCATTTCTACTTGTAGTAATGTTTCACAGTATGTCTAACTTTTTGGCAATTCCTGTCAATTTCCACAGGCAATAAGACCTCATGGGCTTACAACTGCCGCATTGCTATAGTTTCAGACCGACGCAGTTGTCATTTTCCCATCCAACACCCAGATTGTAGCAAATGCACTTCCGTCCATTTGAGGTAGATTTTTTTATGGATCTTGGTAGAATCTCACTGTTGCCTAGATGGTGTGCTCCGGCACTTTCACAAACCTGCAGGTATAATGGCAATCCTCCATGGTGCAAGCGCGCCTGGATTTGTAAAGGGAATGGGAGATGACACTCTGATTAGTTTATCGTATGTTACGCCCAAAACACACCCATGAATAATGAAGAGAGTAAGTACAACCCTTTGAACCTTGTGCCTGGCGCAACAACCTGCTATCTTTCCCGTAAAATAGCAAAAGTGGCAAGTCAGCAGGTTTTGAATTGTATACTTCATGTATTTTAGCTTTACTCCCACTGGAAACATCACCTTAGTACAGAGTAACTATCTTTTGGTTTGACTGTTGGTGACACTAGTTTATCGATACACCTGAGCCTGCTTCTAAATAGGATGCATGGCTCATTCACCCTTTACTTCTGTCAGGTCCTGGTATATTTCAGTTGCCTGCCCTGCGTTGTTTATTTACACATTCCAGTCTGGTCTAAACAGTTATCTCCTTTAAGAGCCCGTGTGTCCAATCGCTGGGGTGCCTCAAGTAAACAGACACTGAGCTAGAAGTTGGCACAGTGGACATACAGTATTTTGTCAATGTGTGCATGCTTCAATTAGTCCACCAGATATCTATTTTTTCCAGCCACAAAACTACAGAAGCTCTTGAGAAGACATTAATCTAAATCCCTTTACGTCTTCCATTCTCTAATTGGAAATGTATTATCTAATTTGAGTTTAAACACAGATTTATGCCTTATGAGTTTGTATAGACCCTTGTATTTGTTTTAACTTACAGTATGCTGTCTATTTGAGAAGCGTTACCATAAATCTAGCATAATCGGCGTAGCATAGCAAGCGACAGTTTGAGCCAAGGAGGACATAAATTAAACTCGGCCTGTAGTTGTTTCCTCTCTGCCGTGCATTGTTTTGAAGGCATGCCCTCGGAGTTGTGCGGTTTGAGGTATCTAAATGTGTATTTCCACGAAGGAGCCAGGAGGGATGCTCTGACAGTATGTAACTTCACTTTCTGGTATGTACATCAAACCTTTGACATCTATTGTGATGTTTTATTGAAAAGCTGGAACAGTGTGTGGGTATTTAAGGCAGTCATGTTCCAAGTGCAGCTATAGTGCTTCGATCCGCCACCTCGGTTGGTTGGCTGGCACCAAGATTCGCTCAGTCACAACTCTTTTCTGTCTTGCATGGTGCCTGCATGAGCTCCCTGTAGCTGTCACTACACAACTTCCAGCAAGAGACGTAAGACCCATCTCTATGGGATCTGCCACTGACCTGTCTGTACTGCATATCACTTCCCTTAACCCAAGCTCTCTATATAACCATTATTTATCTTCTGTCTATACCTCCATTTAAAAATAGGTGTTGCTTTCCTTTTTTAGGGAGGGGGGGGGGGGTCTTGTTGATCCCAACTCC
>JAODTR010015731.1:0-26438 GCA_025399935.1 Amblyopsis rosae
ATTGTTTCCTCCTACTTATACTCCACAAACGAACATGCTGGAACTGGGTGAGAAGACACCACTCCTTTTCCAACAATACACATAGCACACTGCAGCCCTCTACACAGCTATTATACTGACAATGACATTTAGAAAATATTCTAGTTCAGCTGACATTTGGTGCAACGCCTGCTAGTACTGCTGTACAGGCAGACTGCCTCTTGATCTGAGAAATGCTAGTGAAGGCACTGCGGCCATGCAGAGCTGCTTGTTGGAGCAATGATTTGATTAGGCGTGCACTGATTACAGTCTGGTTGGTTACAATATATGGCTCTATGAACGTGTCAGTGGGGGGTGGGGGGGGTGGGGGGGGTGAAGGTGGTGGGGATTGAGTGCAGGATTGTCAGTTTGTCGAACTGTCGAGTACAAAGCGTTGTGCGTTGTGCGTTTCGCGGATGTGTGAGGTGAGCAGTCGAGACGAGGGGAATCAAAACGAATCGCGGAATATCAGTGGACGCCACTGAAGACTTAACTTGAGTCTGTGTCGGTGCACTTCCACAAACGCTGGTCCTGTTTGGAATCTGAACACGGCAAAGAAAGCAAATGACCGGCGTATCTGCGCGTCAGAACTGCTCCCGTTTGACAAACAGTACTATCGCAGACAAACACTCATAAAGGCAAGTTCCTTGTCCTGAGTCTGTGCCTCAGGAGCTACATGGCTTTGCAGAAAACCGACAGGGCATTACACTGGTCATATGTTGGCTGAGGACAATAGTAATCCTCAGCCAAAAAGCTCAAATGCACTCTGCCGCTTTGTGAAATATTAACCAAAATAATCTACAGTCATTTTGCACAGAACATATTACAGACAGCCATTCCCCGTAAACCCACAATGAATAAAGACATGAATCCTAATAAACATCTTATGTTTACTAATCGCTGTCAAACAGTGAACTGCTATATTCATCCTATGGTTTGCATGTAAACATTAATTACATCTGGCCTACATTATGAAATGCATTGAGATGCACCTTTTTTCCAAAGAGCTGGGTTAAATAATGTTATAATAACTGACAGCCAACATCACAGGATCTGACTGTAGGTTATGTTGTATACATGTTATGTTATACATGTTGTATTATATGGCTGTTGATCCAGATATTTATGTCAGAGGGCACATATAGCAATATGATAACAAACAGGGTGGCATAAAGTAAAACATATAATAATTTGGAAAATCTTTTTACAGATTTAGTATTCACCCATTCAAAAAAGAAAGAAAAATTGAATTAATCTTTATGGCGGTTTGTTCCATTATCTGATTTTGTGTGAATTTAGGAACCTTTCTGTGGTATGAGGTTAACAATGCTGTTTGACCAAAAGCATATGTACCTTCAAATTTGTCTAAACATCTAAACTAAATATGAGCGTATGCAAATCCTCACTGTGGCTCGCTAAGTCCACGGCAGTGTCTGGTTATGAAATGATTCCCACTCTGACACCAATCCAGAGATGCGCGCCACGACTGTCCCTGTTCCAAATAAATGACCTACTTTGCACATTAGCACACATTTACACACAGGCAGGATTTAGGGCAGCTTCATCACTCCGGCTCTCAACCCCGGCCCCTCCTCGCTTTTGAGCACAGCGTGGCTCGATTTTTTCGAGAAAAAAAAAAAAACACAACAACGTTTCCAACTCTTAGAGGAGACGAAAAAGAGGAGATGAAAAAGTAACAGGTTCAACTACATTTCCTTTTCTGCGCTAAGTGAAAGACCGAAGCATGATGTGTGCAGCGTAGGTGTGTGTGTGACAGAACTGTACCTTTGAGGTGCGATGGTGTTATGAATAGGTGAGGCTGGCACTGAGACCCACCTGAGGTGCTCCCCACCGAGGCAGAGCTATTCCAGTCGCCGTTGCCATTCTGAGCCCCCCTCCCCCCATACCCAGTATACCTCCGGTAGGGAAACCGCACCGCTGCACAGACGCCACTACAGAATGGATGCATTATTCACGCTGGAGGGGCACTGGCAACCGCAGCAAGGGTTGGGTGGAATGAGTTCAGACCGTTATACTCGCCTGCCATTACACAAGATCACACTGGCTACTGTCAGCTACTGTACAACTTTACAGCAACTGACACCTTGCTGGGAACAGCTAATTTACAGTAGTGTGGCCTGTGTCATGGTTTACACACCCTAACATAGAAACCTGCCAGTTAAACATTGCGCCACATTGTGTCCACGTGCGGCATTCAGCGTCAAACTAGAGTGTAAGCGAACCTGGCCCGTGTGACCGTGGGCGCACGCGCGTCGCGGTGTAGCGCACGTCGACGTTCAGCGCTTCAGATCACGTGACGCGGGTCGAGGACAGCTCGAGACAACCAAAGCCCACACAAAAGAAACCCAGGAGGATTTTGTGTGCGCTCTACATTCGTTTCTCCGCCGCACGCACAGACAGGCCAGATTGTGTGCGAGTGTGCTCAACGACCATGATAAGAAAATGTGGTAAAATGTGTAATCTGATATGCATGACTTGAGGTCTCTCTCTTTCTCCTTTCTTTTCCTCATGGAAATCGCAGGTTGCATCCATAATTTACATCTCTCTCTCTCTCTCCCCCCCGTCTCTCTCTCTCTCCCTCCCTCCCTCCCTCCATCTTCTCTCCCCTCCCCTTGCCTCTCCGGGCAATCTGGCTGTTGCAGCTTTTCCTCATTAGCATACTGCAGAATGCGCGGATGCCACCAAAAAAAATTATTCACCTTCCAGTGCTTTGATAGCGCTGCGTGCAAACCGCGCTGTCGACATTTCACGCAGCCTTATCAAAACACAAGGAGGAAGGGTAGCTGCGCACAAGGGCCAGCGTCGCTCCTCATCCTCGTTCGTACCTATGACATGTTAATTACATTGTTTGAAGATGGGGACTGATTGGATTCATGTAACAGGGGTTGTAGGACGCTTTCTAGTCAATTGACGGCTTGAGTGTGCAGCATTCGTGCATGGTTCCTGCTATCCCTGGCTAAATGAGATGCTGGGGGGGGGGGGTTAAAGGGGGGTGGTCAGATTCCTGTCCTGCTCCTGCTGACTGATATTGATATTGACAGAGAAGCTCAATAGCAATAGATGGTGACTGACCATTGGATCAACACAGTGGAACCACAAGCATTTTCAGGTTTCAGACCCCGGGGAAAGTGTTGAGCAGGGCACGTGAAACACAGGCAGGAGAGAGAGAGAGAGAGAGAGAGAGAGAGAGAGAGAGAGAGAGAGAGAGAGAGAGAGAGAATGATGCCAACACACAACCAGTGGATCTGTAGACACCTTGGGTTTTTGGCATTTTAAGATGACCACAAAAGGATGACTAATGCTGATTTATAGGGTAGTGTGGCTTGGCATTGCGGCTAGCTGAGGGTCCCGTGAGTGTTTGCCCGGTTTACTGATAGACAACGCCCCTCTGTCACGCTAAGTACATCATGAATGACACGGAGAAAAGGCACACGCACACGCGCAAACGCACACACGCACGCACTCTCCTCATGGCGGACCAAGCTGCCCTGTGTGTTCTGCCATAACAATACCAGTCAACCTCTGAAGCAGCTAACCCGAATGACACACACATGGTGCGTAATCAAGTGTTTGGCTCTGCTGTGGAATGAGAACATTCAGAGCGGGATACATGCAGTGTATCGGTCCAATATGACAAAAGAAATTACTTTTTCGCCTTTCGCAGATGATTTCAGTTACAAATTGTTCAGTTGTATATCTTTCCCCGAACCCTGTAAATAAAACAGCATGTTCCCGATTAGCTGTGCTCCGCATCCTGTGCCGTAGTGGCAGAACATAACGTAATGGTGCAATCTCTTCATGACATTTAAAGTAGCCGATACACACCAGCAGGAAATTATGGGCGAGCTCCTAGTTGCGGTCGTCATCCAATTTGTTTCAGTTCTGAGGATTTAGCATTGTATGCAGAGCAAGTGTCCATTTGACACGACATGGGCTCGAGACATGATGATGGCACAGCTGATCAATCTGGACTCTCACCTGGTGGATGAGGATGTTCCAGTGCTCCCGTTTCTTAACCCTCATCCATCACTGAGCGGGCCTAGGACAAAAAAAACTAAAGAAAAAAAAAGAATCAGTCTGGCTTTTTGCATTGGGCCAACTGAACATTGGCTGGCACTGTTTATCACAATGCAATGGTGCGGCCTGTCTTACAACTGACAGATTGGTCACATGTAACAGAGAAAGCCAGAGAAAATGTACATCCCTAATCCTAGCCAAATACCAAACATAAAGTATTTAAGCGACAATAACAAAGTGGATTTTTGTTCCCTTGTGAGAGTTTGGCTCCCATCACAGCTGAAGAAGCAAGTCCTTAAACCTCTACAGGTCTCTAATAGTGGAATATCTGTGTTCTGATTACAGTCATACTCCTCAAAGTAATGTGCACATTTCTTAATTTGCAAAATTATTCATACACTAGTTAGAAAGATTGTATCTTGAACTAACTTCTTTCTCTGTTCTGAAATAGGTAATAACATACTGCTAGACATCTGGTTTTCATTTTTCCATAAGTGTAAGCACACAGAAGAGGCAAGAAAATTCTTGAGCTATCTTCACAGGCTACAGATTGCCCCACATTTAATTACTGTTAACACCAGCACTAGCAAGCTAAATACGCCTCCATGATTTATTCATTCCCCCCATATTTGAGTCAAATTAAATTAGTCATATGGGTTTAATTAACTAAATATCATCTGATATTGTACTTTCACTCTTGGAAGCATTCAGAGAGGGATAGTTGAGCATAAAGAAACATGGTAAACCAGTGCTCATTAGCGGCTCTTATAGTGTGTAGTCATACGCTGGCATTAGCAACATTAGCTGAATGACTGCTGCTAATCAGCAGGTTTACACACTGTAAGGTTACCTTTAATCCCAAAGAAGTGAGCTCATGCCGTTCGGTCATTCAGTGTTTCTATTAGTCACTGGAATGTAGCTAATGCAGGAAACTACCCCATCATTTGTGTGGAGCATTATTGTTACCGCAGACTGTGGAACCTCAATAAGGGGAAATAAATGGTTGATTTGTTCAGTGCACGCCGTTAAGAGTTTATCATTCCTAATGGGAGAAGTGGCTTACAGCAAGGGATTTAAACAGAATGATCACAACAAACAAAGTAAGTGAACTTGTGTATAACCGTATAGATATCTCAACCAAAGTTCTTTAGTGCCTTAGGTCGCGTAGATGCCAAAACTAGGCTATTCTCGTATTCTGTGTACACACATTAATCGACTAACATGGCTGCCGAAAGGAAGCACATTACATTACATGTCACAGTGTTCCTTACAAATAAAAGTAAATCAAACAAAGAAACAACGACTACTGTAGAATGGTGGGTACATTTGCATAAGAAAAGAGTGTCAGGCTTTAACCTGCAAAAAAGTAGGATCATTCATATTCAACTCTTGCCGTGGGAGTCAGCGAAGGTCGTCGTTTTGCCGCAAATCAGTGACACTCCAGCTAATTCAGAGGGGGGCGCTTTCAATACTGGACAAGCAGGGGTCACAGACCGGCTGATGGGTTCTGCTATTCAAAACAGATTTCCCGCTTTTCAACAGGGCCAGGTATTTTCTAAGCCTTTGTGTGTTTAGTTGACTCTGAGTGTGTTTAATACAACCATATTTAATGTCTGCATTATATCTCGCCTGCACAAAGGCTCCATCGTGAGCCTCGGTGAGTGATATGAAAACCAAATGGTAATTTACTGATGCGAGGTAATGAAACATGAGGCTGCCATGGCATGATTTTCTCTCTCTCCCTCACTCCCTTGCTCTCTCTCCCTCTCTCCCTCCCTCTCTCCCTCCCTCCCTCCGAGAGAGCTCCTTGCAAAACACTGCCATGCCACCTCATGACACAGACAGAATTATCAGAGGGAAAAAACAAATGGGGGCATTGATTCGCTAGTTGTTTATTTAAAGCCCTCTCCAGAGAAAAAATAAATTCCCCTGTTGCGTCTCTGTTTCACCCCCCACCTCATACGGCACAACGGGATGCATTAGAAGAGTCAGTGAGCGCCGGGACACACACACACACACACACGCTGACAGGACCGGATACACATGCAAATATGGCGCGCGCCAAATACACTCTCGCGCACCCACCCACACTCACTTCCTACATCTGTATTAATCTCCATTGGGCGCCATCACAGATGATATTAAGCGTAGCAGAAGGCGAGAATGGCACGGGAGGGAGAGAGAGAGAGAGAGAGAGAGAGAGAGAGAGAGCCCGCCGACTGAATAATTTATTCAGGGGCTCATCTCGTCTCGCACCAGGGGGATTTCTGCTTTCAATTTACCCTGTTTTCCTCCCCGCATTCAAATCAAGCCAGCGGATTCGTTGCGATTGGCGCGCGGAAGGTCAACTCCGGCATCGGCGATGTCCTCGGCGGGCCGGTGTGCCGGTCTATTAGCGTGCCGGGCTAGCGCGTTTAGCCTGTCTTGCGTCTGCGTGTGTGTGTGTGTGTGTGCTGGCTGTCTTTGTTTACCTCTGTGCGCGCTAGGTGACACTGGAGAATAGATAGGCCTGTGGAGAGCAGTGACAGTCGTGTGTGTCTGAGCTTATTAGGCTCCTTTCCAAGGACACAAGAGGCTGCAGACATTGCAATGAGTTGGAGGGGGGCATCACTACTAATCATAGGAAGGAGATGGCAACAGCTCACGCAGAGAGGGGAGGGGGAGAGAGAGATTTAATGTTGGTCAAGCGTGGGTACTGACAGAAGAGGGGGTGTCATGTATTTGTTTGTCTATTTTTAGTAGTTATTTCATAATATTTCCCTTCAGTGAAGCTCAATGAAGTGGCTGTGAAAGAGTCAGGGGAATGTGGGAGGGATGGGGGGGGCGGATGGAGAGCAAATCGAGGCTCTCATCCATGTCCTCAGCATGCGTGCCACTCTGGGACTGTGAAACGGGGGGGGGGGGGGGTGCTTCAGTGAGGCTCAGGTCATCTGTGACAAGAGGAACTGCTATTAGCTAAAAAGGCACACAGTGCGACTGTTAGGAACCAAAGGGGATAGAGAAAGTGGCATGTGCACACCTCTGTTTGAAATGTAGCTGCACAAAGCATCTCTGTGTGCGTTTGCTACCGTTGTTGTACAATTCCCAGGGGAATACATCCGTCTTTTTCAGCTTACTGCATTCAAAAGTATGTGGCACTAAAGAGTCTCATAGATGCACACTGAGGAGAGTCTCGAAAATCAAAACCTCTGAAACGGGGTAGCTTCAGGGAAACGCTGTGCTTACACTGCAAGGTGTAAGCACAGCGGACTCCATGCAAACTAACATATGCAAGCTAGCACCAATAACATCTATATCTGCCGCTGTATGAAAGACATTGAGTGGCTCTGTACTAGTGGCTGTAGTGGCTGGTTCAACAACAAGGTTTACAAAGTCAGAATGATGGACAACCATGACTGGCATGAGCAGCCACATTCAGCATTGGCTGCGGCAATGACAACTCAGCCAGTTGGACAGAGAGAGAGAGAGAGAGAGAGAGAGAGAGAGAGAGAGAGAGGGGGACACACTATAATTCTACCAAACCAAAACAAATGTTTCTGTAAAGAAAACGAGAAATTCTGGACACAAATAAAATTTTTTTTAATCCATGCACTCGTGGATAAACATGCGCGCACTCAGTAGGGGGAACTCACCAGTATGACACAGCATGGAGGAATGCTTTGACAGATGCGGTCTCTCTCTCTCTCCCGCTGTCCCTCTCTGACTTACTTTTTTGTTTCTATCTCTCTCGGTCTCTCTCTCTCTCTCTCTCTCTCTCTCTCTCTCTCTTTATAACTCTATCACTCACCCCCATGCTCTCGGTAGGTCCATAATGTACCCAGTAATTATCAAGGTTATTTTCTCCAGAGGACCAAATCCCTGTTTATGGACATGAGCATGTGTCACAGGGCTGTCAACCCACAGGACGCTGACTCCAGAGACTCAACCCCCGGAGAGAAAGAAAAAACAGCAAAGCCCTGGTGCTCACAGGGCTAAAGACGCTGTGTCATGACCTCCAGTGAGGCAGAAAAAGCTCCGTTTCGTGCGAGCATGGCCCTCGACTCTTGCCAAAACCCAAGAGGAATCAGCTGCAAACCGCCGTTTGAAACAAAGAGGACTTGATATCGAGCAAATGGAAAACAAATATCAGAAATGGCCGTAGATTGCTAAAGTGTTCAATGCAGATGTGGGCGCGCAGAGTATACATTGGACATTTCCTGTCCCATTTAAATGAGAAAAGGTCAATTGTTTAACGCCGTTATTGCTCCTATTCAATCCCACTCTAGACACACAGGGGGGTTCTGACCTCGGCCACCGCGCACATTTCCTGTGACAGCCACCGCGGAGGAAGTCGGACTGTGAAAGGCAGCGGTTAACAAGCCCTGTGCAATAAAAGCCATCCAAGAGGCTAGGTATATTGGTTAATTACACGCAACTACGCAGTGAGTAAATACACAGTTGGTCTGTTCCAGTGGTGAAGCCAGCTTGCCACCGAGCGACTGGAGCAAAGTGATTTGTGAGCTCCAGGGTAAATTTGCACGTAGCAAACTGCGTTCGGTGAGGGTCAGTGGCGCGAGCAAACACACCGAAACTCGCCTGATCTCCTCACAAAAGCAGCTTCCTCTCCATTTCATCACTCCGGCCAGGCTTTGTTAGTGTGCGGAAATGCCTGGAGAGGGAATGAAAATATTGGCAAGTCGCTGCAGTTCTTTCTGAAGAGAGAGACAGGGTGGTGGAGAGAGAGAGAGAGATAGAGAGAAAAAGAGAGCGAGGGGAAAGGGGGGGTGGGGGGGGACCTGCAGCACCAAAACAAGCTAAATCAGCCCTTACACAAAGCCACACACACATACATACACTCACATGCCCATGTCCGCTGATGGTTCAAATTACATACCAAGACAATCACGTTAACCTAAAGAACATAAACAAGGGTGTATGGTTGCAGAGCTGTCATGAGGCTTCCAGCCTACAGTGACTGAATACAGGGTGTACAGGGCTTGAATTGTGCATGGAGCCAAAACTAGACACTCACTCACTGGGAGCTCAAAGGACTGGTAGCATTAATACCTCAATGATTAGAGTGCATTTCAAACCTGTGGCAAGATTTATGAATCTCTGGCTTATTATTATTATTATTATTATTATTATTATTATTAAATAGTAATAGTAGTAACCTACTGATGAGAAAATAGCCTCAATACTTATCTTAGCCAAGCTTAAAATTAACTTAAGTGAGAAAATGTCTGTTTCTCAATATGCGTTCTATTCTGTTCTTGCGGACTTGTGAAACGTCATCATTTACAGCCAAGTACTCTTCCAATTCACAAGTTCACATCTAGCCAAGAACGGATCAAATACCAGGAAGTGTTCTTGATTAACGGCTTTTACCAAGGATGCATCCAGTGGTGACTTGTGTGTCAGCGGAATATCCAAGAATGCATTTCGAATCAACAAGCGCAATGGCAGTCGAGAAAACACAACAGTACTGGCTATACTTTTCAAAATACTACCGTTATTGTGTCACCAAATGCTGTTTTAAGAGTTTTTTAAGCGAGAATATATATGTTTTAACTTCAAATCTGTGGTAGATTTATCGAGATGGAGTCTAGTTTAACATTTGCTACAACGATATCGTAGATGTGAGGTCCCGCTTACAGGCCGCCGGCTATCAAGCATTCAGTGTTGTCATCTCTAGGTGTTGGGCAATAGCCTATAACGATAACCAAAAATATGCATCTCAATCTAGATCTGTCCTCACATTCTTGTAAGACCATTCTCAGAAGGACACTTGGCAAGAACGTACCTCTCAAGAACATAAGTATGTACCTAGCGTTCTTGGAATTGAGAAACAGCCTATGAAAACCATAGCCAGCACAGCATGTTCCAGCCCAGGTAAGGTCTGGGGCAGAGTTGTACCCCAATACCTCACCAATCCTACTTATATATATTTATATTCCATTACCTCACCTCCTGGACAGACATCTTGCTTGCATGTGTTTGTAATCAAAGCTACAGCACTCGAACAACAGGTGATTGCAATCAAACACGGAGAGGCCTTGTTTAAGACAAACATATACCCTACCAAGTAAATATGAATATGAAGAAAATATGAACACAGACACATGATCTAAGTCAATGGAGAAAAGGCAGAGCCAAGTCAAGCAGAACCAGCTTAACGTTTTTAACATTAAATGAAAAAAAGGGGCAATGTTGCGTAAATTATATTATTTGTCAGTGTTTAATCTAGTTAATCTAGTCCAGTCATTCTGGACTCATTATTTTGTACTTATCTTTATGTTTTACGTCACGCTATAAGACGTTGTTCATAGCTTGCAATCTTAAAATGCGAACTACTTCTTTTTGGGAATTGTGGCTCAGACAGTTTGAAAACCACTCAGTTCAAGGAAGGCATTGAGAGAAACAGAGTCAACATGTAATGACAAACTTGGGGAGCTTTCAAGACAGCTGCTAGAGTTTTTTTTACCCCTTTTTGTCTCTGTCCCTGTCGCTCTCTCTCTCTCTCACTCTCTCTCTCTCTCTCTCTCTCTCTCTCACTATCTCTCCCTCTCACTCACGCTCTCTCACTCACACACACACACACCACTCTCCTCTCTCCTTTTTAGCCAGTGACAGCAGGCAGCCAGTGATGACATTAGGAGTGTTTCTGGCAGCCAGCAGGGCAGCACTAAACAGACAGAAATATCTGCTCTGACAGACAGACGTGTGCGCGTGCGCACGGACACACACACACACGCACAGACAGACAGAGCGACAGCCACAGCAACATGCGTGCAGCTGTCACAAAGCTCACCGGCTCCTTTCCCCTACACCTTCCTTCCTTCCTTCACATCGTCATGTCTAATTCTCCCTCCACTCAAAATAATGTTCCTTTTCCCTCACTCGGTCTGCTCACACCGTGCTGCCGCGTACGGTGAAGCGGGCACTCGAACTTGAATATGTGCACGTGGCCACTAATTAGGTTAGCAGCAGGCGTCCAAATAAACTTATTGTGTTGCACGCTCGCACAATTGTAGCCGTCTTTTTGGATGAGCGAAGCTAGTAGCGCACCTCTCCGAGCCAATCAGACGCGACCTGGCAGCAGTAGTGACGCGAACGCGCAAACTTCGTGTAGTATGAAATCCCGTGTTGATGAATTAATCGAAAATCAAATTAAATGATGCCCACAAAAGCTAAATCAGTTGTAAAATGTGTACAAAGGTGGTGTTCCATTGGACCAACCACCGCTCCCTCCCCTCCCCTCCCCCTCTCTCTCTCTCTCTCTCTGTGTGTGTTGATCCCGTTCGGCCACCACAGCCGTTCTCAATTAGGAGGGTCAGGGAGAATAGCTCCGCCTCTGGTATCTGGAGCTGGAGGGAACCGAAGATCAGTGGCAATAGGAAACCACTGCTGCAATGCGCTGCACCAGAAACAGGCCTGTTGCCCTGCGTATGTGTGCGTATGGGTGTGAGTGTCGTGTGCATAAATCTGTACTGTGTCAACAGGTTGTCAGTGTCCCCTGACCCCGGTATTTCAACAGAACTAAATATGACAAAAGTGCAAATGTTGTGATTGGCACTTACTCCGCTCAGGTTGAGAACAGCTGGGTGGGACGTTCTCCGCTGTTGGGTTTAAGGCTACACACACCTCTTACGGAGCCCTAGTTTAATTGCTTTGTTTCAGTAGTCCCCTCTGAATGGAGGAGAAGCTGGAGGCTGCAGTTTACAAGAGACACATATGCAGGTGTTGTGTTTCAAAATGAGAGACTGAAGCTGGGGGAGAAATACATACACACCAACTAATGCCGGCATACAGATAAAGACGTACAGTATAAACCAGACTGCAGGTGCAGCACTGTACAGGACTGCATCGGGCCTCCAAACTACCGGCATGGGGGTGAAACTGAAAACCTCTCAACAGCTGCCTGGCCGCAGCTTACGAACGAAGGAGGGGTAATATCATTGATCTGCTCATTCATGGGCATTCATGGTGTCCTGTACCAGTAGCAGACCATTATCTTGTCTTGCCATAGGTTTGTAATGTTGCCTAATGATCATATTAGGTTGAACAAATGCAACAACAAATTACTTTGCCAAATGTATTTACGGAGTAGTTAAGTAATTCAATATCTTGTGAATGCCATGAGCTAGCCTATACATAGGAGCAACTGTCTTTTAAATGATCAGCAACCTAATCAGTAAAGATGCAGCACACCAGTGGTAATGTCAATGTATTGACATTTGGGCTAATCCCATATGTGTACATATGGGATATGGTGATTTGTGTTGGAACACACACACCATAAAGACAATGACTATAATAGTACAGCACAAACTGCCATTACATTATCTAATGAAATGTTAATTGCATTACAGTATGTACATTATGTAATGCAATCAACATTACATTACATGATAACAATAGCATGCACAATTATATTACCTCCTCTATTGTTTAAAACGTTTTTAATGTGAGAGAACGCAAATAAGTCATGAAGACACAAAACTGTTGATCAATGAGGCACCAGCGATGTTCCTCACTAAGTCTTAAGCCTTAAACCTACTTCTTAAATAAAAACTCATTTCGGCGGATCTCGTAGGTGAACCAGGGCTTGTCTGACTGCTGTTTGAGTTGTTTGTTCTGTGCGTAATATGCTGAATCACATTTAATCACACTGAATTCAACTCAATAAGAAAAGTAACACACAAAGAAATGTGTTTTCGCTTTTGCCACTGAATCATTACTTGGTGTTCTTTCTTTGTTTGGGTTATATCCGTGTTACCAACCATATTTTCATCTCATTAAAGCACTGAGTATTCACAGACAGGGTATGACCCTGTCAGATGCTGTTCGTCTCAAGTGCACCCCGGGCTTTCCACAGGAAGGCCAGACAGACCAATAAATACACTATCTAATGTGTCTAAGGGTCATGCTTGTTTCAGCTAACCTCGCTCCAACCCATGTGCAGCATAAACAAGCTAACTTCCTGACATCCAGCCACTGATCTATATTGCATATAGGCTCTCCAGAGAATAGCTCATTCAGCTCAACTTACAACAGACTCTAATTTCACTCCCCCAGAGAATCAAATCTGTTTGTTATGTTCCAGAGTCAAGTAGTTTGAAGGATATTAGTAGCATGTTGTGTGAGTCAGTGAGAGAAAGAGTAATCAGCCGAGCTTCAGATGGCACCCGAATGCCAGATTCAATCTCGGTACACACGGGCCTTCTCCGCAAGCACAGTCGCATTGTATCTTCCGCGCACATTGCGGCAGGCCTACCGCATTTTGATTATCTATGTACAATATGGGCAACCAATAGACAAGTGCATATCTGTGCGCACATGTGATGCACTTTATATAAAAAATAAAAAATAAACTCTCCTCATAATCCCTCTCTTTGTGCTTTTTTTTCACCCCCCCCCCCACCACGTTTCTTTGTCGTCCGTCCCTCATTCAGCAGGAGCTGAGCGTGACTGTGACACGGGCAGCCCGCCAAACCGTTTGTGAGAATATTCAAATAAGGACAGTTCTCTTTTTTTTACAGTTTTGATTACTTGTCTTGAATGGCGACATGGAAACAGACTTGGTGCTTTCATGCACACCGTGAATCAACTCTCTTAATCATTCTCTCTCTCTCTCTCTCTCTCTCTCTCTCTCTCTCTCTCTCTCTCTCTCTCTCGGCCGTATCACTCAGGTGTTTAATGTCGTGTCCCTCCACCCTGGGTTAGCGGACGACACCAGACAAGGGCCTGGGGACAGGCTACGTCATGGGCTAGCTACACTTGTAAAGACAGCGGCCCGCTGGACTGACGTCGTGTTAGATTCGAACAGCATCTTAACAAGCACTTGTTAACGACCAGAAGCTTGACATCAAATATTGTAAACGCAGCGGTTTGACCAATGGTTTCGTGTAATTTTCTTAAATATGTGCGCGTGCTTGTGTGTGTGTGCGCTTTAACAAAATAATGGCCAGGAAAATAAAATACACAACCCTCCACGTCACACATATATCTAGAAATTCCTGTGTGGTCCGACCCAAACTTTCTTACATTGTCAAAGCCTTGCTCAAGCAGCAATCACACACATCTGTACATCTGTCTTAAACAAGCATATTAAATGCTTAAAATAAGAATGTGTAGCACTGTAAAAGCGGTCAAGAGCATACATTTGTACCACATGGGGGGTACTCTAAAATCTTCAAAGAAACACATTAATCTATGTCAAAACGGGGTTGTCAAAATATGAGAATGATATAATGGTCCTCTGGTAGGGTGTGACTGGAGTTACGAACACTAAAGAATGTGTCGCTCTTGTCTCACTTGATCAGAGGTACTGTGACCCACCCGTAGGCAGTGTTTAGACGGTAAGGATAGCATTCTCTCTCTCTCTCTCTCTTTCTCTCTCTCATATCTTCCCACTCACAGACCGCTGCCGGCTAACGCACTGCAGAAGACAGCGCTATACCAAAACAGTCCGGTTTGTGTGTACACAAAAGCATGGGTTAAAGAAAAAAATAAGAACAGAGTGAGCATTACCAGGAAATGTAAAAATACACATGTACGTTCCTTTGAATATCAACAGTCTCTTGAGCGGGTGTCCCTGCTGTGAGGTGAAACTCAAGAGTATGTTGAACTCTCCCTCTCTCTCTCTCTCTCTCTCTCTCTCTCTCTCTCTCTCTCACACACACACATATCACATGTGCACATAAACAAAGATGAGAAACACTGGGGCTTTTGTGTAGAAAATTTGCATCACATAAACACATTCTCCTGGATAGAGTGAGATAGAGAGAATCAGAGATAGTCAGAGAGAGAGAGAGAGAGAGAGAGAGAGAGAGAGAGAGAGAGAGAGAGAGAGAGAGAGAGAGGGCGAGGGCCGGAGACAGTAGCAGTACTGAAGATGAAATTAAATAAATAAAAGTGAGAATGAAAAAATAGGGCTGGGAATTGGATGGTAATTCCCTTGGTGTGAGCTAATCCCTACAAGCTCTGACATCCTTTCCTTTATCTAGGAATGCCATGTGGCAACAGCACACACACACACACACACACCATGTCCACGGTCCCCTGTAATTCCAAGCCCTTCAAGCCCGTCATGAGAGCCACACAGAGCCATCGGCGGCGTCTAACTAGAAGAGAGCAGGAGGAGGAGGAGAAGGGGCGTGTTCCGCACCACGTTGGCATCGGTGCCACGGCGACGAGCTTCCATTGGAGCAGCGAGCGCTGCGATGCTCACCTATACATACTGCCTGTCTAGCCCTATTACATAGTTCTGTGGTCTAGCAAAGCTGTGATCTCTGCTGCATGTTCACTTGATCAGTATGTGCGTGTGCCTGCCTGTCTGTCTGTCTGTCTGTCTGTCTGTCTGTCTCTGTCTGCACGATGAAGCATGATAACAGCAGGAGAGTTGAGTGGGAGATGTCTCCCAATACTTTGATGTGGCTGCAGTTGTACGCTGTCATGTTATATAGGTGTGCCCCGTGGATCGGGGGCTGCTTCTCAATCCCAACTCTCAAGCCTTCGCTGTCACTCGTCCACTGGCCAGCGCGCGCGCGCGCGCGTGTGTGTGTGTGTGTGTGTGTGAGTGAGAGAGAGAGAGAGAGAGAGAGAGGAGCTTGTGATAGTGTTAAACCTGTAGCTCCGTATTCTGACGTCTGTGTGTTAATCGCTTTGGCTGATCCCTGCCAGTCACACATGTGTGTGTGTGTGTGTGTGTGTGCATGCGTGTGTGCGTGTGTGTGTGTGAGAGGCAGATGTTCCCCAGGCGGTTGCATTGCTCAGTGTTAACGTGCACGCACACACAAACACGTAAGGAAGATTAACCGGCACTTTATTTATTTATTGGCCTCCGGTATCTACCCCCGCCACACCCAACAACGCGCCCCGACCCCCACCGTCCCCATCATTAATCCCTGGTAGGAATGAATACCGAGTGAAAGGCAGAAGGAAGGAGGCATACGCTGTATGAAATAAGCCGTGGGTAGTTCGCCGCTAGTTCAGCAGGATGCGGATATGCACAGAGTGCACAGTCATGGATGTGCTTTGTTAAATGGGCACTAAATCAGCCATGGGCTCTGTGAGCTGAGACACGCCAGTAAAATTAAACCTCTCTAATTTAAGCCATCAAAGGTCTAGGTCAGACACCTACACTACTAGTGCCACTTTTCTCTTGAATTAAAGGTGTTGAGTGCACTATTTGGCCACTGGGGGCAGAGATAGCATAAAAATAGCCGCACACAATGCGCAGATAAAGCATCTGCTTTGTCCAATTTAGTCTCGCATCCAAAGGCAACGATGTTGCGAGTTTTGCTAAAAATCTAGTTAGCGGATTGGAGGCATTGGGCATGTTTACAATAAACATGGAAATACCCTGCACAAGGTTTTAAAGGCCACAATACATGTACTCTACATGTAAGCAAACCAAACATTTGGACCAACCAACCAATTAATGCTGCTTCACATGCACCTTTAGTTTTCCAGAAATCTACTTTCGGGAGATAAATGTGTTTGGACGGATGAGATCATAATTTTGTTTCTGGTCTCCAGGTTGAGGCCCTGGGTTGGCTGGGTGGGTCCGAGGCATTGTGGGGGAACCGGAGCCAAGTGGGGCCCCGTACAACTCCCTCATAAACGCCAGCAGCCGGTGGATCAGCTCCATTGCAGTTCCTCCCCGGCCGCCAGTACCAGGAGGGTCCAATCAAGCCAGTCACGCTACTCCCTCAACAAGCCGCCCATGCCAAACTCACTCCGCACTGGAAAAAGGCGTGGCCCGTCGTCAACTGCTAGGGAACATGCAATCACCCCGCCGGTGAGGAGGGAAACAAGAAAGCAAAGGTTTTACCTGTGTGCCCTTTGACCCCAAAGTACTGTTGTTGTTGTTGTTGTTGTTGTTGTTGTTGTTGGTGGTGGCCACCCCTGCCCCACCCCCTCCCTTCATGTATTCCTCATGTGCGATCCCTCGCTGGCCTCTCCCCAAGAAGTGATCTGAAGGTGAGGGGACAGGAAAGAAAACGATGGTTAGATTTCTCAGACGCAGCGACAGGGGTTGGCTGCTTCAAAGGATCAGTGCTTTGGAGGAGAAGGGGGGGGGGGACACAGCCCGCTCCCTAACAAATGCAAGAGGGAAGCCAAACAGGGAGTTAGCGACGCTGCCCCATTTACTCTGCCTCCTAACCTCGCCTGGAATCCAACGAACCGCTGAAGCAGTGTGCCGACCGCTATGCCGCCTTGCTCGCACACTGCAGCAGCCGTGCGTACGGCCACAACCCCCCTCCCTCCCTTCACACACACACACACACACACACATCTTCCCCCAACAGCACGGAAACAATGTCCTTCCCAAAGGTTATCAGCAGCCTGACGCTTGCTCAGCCCTCATCCATTACACACAGAGAAGTTGGCTGCTCACTGCTTGAGCACACCTCCCATAGTTTCCACTCATCGCTTCACTGGGGCCCTTCACAGGCCAACGCAAGCTCAACCTCTGGCTACCAATACTGTGCTAGTATAATATGCTTAAAAGGCACATTACATGGGATTTCTACCACCACCGGTTAGGCTATATTTGGCTCTGGGTGCGTTTCTATCCATATTGTGGCATCTGTTGTGCTTTGAGTGCGAGTTTGTTTACGTTTTGATTCATACGTGCTCAAGCTTACTTAGTACAACCTTACGCACCTCCCCTTCAAGTATATTGTACAATGAGATTTTACAAGCGTTTGTATGGACTCAAGACAGATGGAGTGGGTGGTGTCTCCGATATATTTAACACCTGTCCATTCATGTAATCCAAGGAGGCAGGCGATACTAGACAGAGGGATAACACAAGGAGAAGGACCATAAATATGACCAGAGCAGAGCAGGTGTTGCAGACAAATGTGATTTACCGGACTCATGTCCCATACAGTGCTGACAGGTTAGGGTGCTACTAACCAGCTAAACCACACCGGTGGACCCTTTAAACATTGTGCATTTGTGGTGGATTTAGACTGGAACAACTTTAACTTGAAAAAATATATAAATAAATAATAATGAGCACAAAACTACTTTCCACTTCTAATAAAATTGGATATGTTAGAGAAATGGTGTTTGCTATAATAAGACTTAGATTGTCCTGTTTAAGAGAAATATTGGCATAGCTGTTTTCTTCCCTTTATTTTTGTACTTTGAAATGAGATCGTCCTTCATTGCCAGGGAGAAGGAGAGACATCTTGCACGAGGCTCGGCACTCCTCTGCATATTGGAAACTGAGGGAGAGTCTAATCAGAGAAAAATGCAAACATTTACAAGGAAATAAACGCACTGGAACATCCAGTGAAGCTCTGAAATCGAGTTTGCCTTGTAGTGCGGACGCACGGAAGACGAGAAACTCAGAGAAAATTGCTACCACTCGAACAGTGTGCTACCAATCGGGTCGGGAGCAACCCACCATGAAGCAGTGCGGTGTGCAATAATGAGAAGAATATTGCAGTCAAAAGTTGAGCAGTTCATAGCTTCTGCAGACTCCAGTGTTTTTCCTGTCAGGAGTGCGAACTCTTTCATCCCTGATATAAGACACTTTGGTTAAATCCTCAAAGAAACTAATCGTGTTAAACTAGGTCTGTGTCTGCATTCATGACATTTGTGTAGTGTCAGAGTGCAGCGTATCTATCGTGCCTCCCCGAAACTGAAACGGCTCTCAGTTTTTAACCTAAACCCTCTCAAACTCAAGCTCCGTGCTGCAGACAGGCACCTCGCCTTTTATATTCTGCATTGTTGTTACTTTCGGGAGGCTTCACTAACGTGTCTGATGATGTGCTGGTTCATTGACTGAGATGAACCAATTTTCTGTGTGAAGTCTTTAAAGTAATTCAAATGCTAGAAATGATGAAGCAAACGCTTGACAGTTAAAAGCCCTTAAAACCACAACGTTTACATTAGCTTCCTGAAGGGGAATCCTTGTCTCACACGGCTGCTCTGCTGGCACAGATAGACGACAAAAGATATCCATCTTAACAAGCCATCAAGTATTAAGCTTTAAACATTATTTGTGTTAAAAATGTCCCTTTGGGAAGAGAGACATAATGCACATTTCCACACAGTTTTTCTGAACTTTTCTTTTTTCAATTTATTTTCACATCTTTCAGAGAAAATCAAGTGGGTAAAGGTTTTCTGTTGGCCGGGCCCCTTTGGCAGAAATGTTGCACTGGTTTGAAGAAAACCAGACATTTTTTTATTTATCACTTTACTTGGCACAGATGAATTGTTAAGATAAATTATGCACAGGCAACCGCATGCCCACGCACACACACACACACGCACACACGCACGGACACACACTCACACACTTTACAGTGGCTAAGGAAACAGCAGCGCTATAAAAACCAACCTCATCTCCTTAAAACAGGCAAGGCTGTCCCTGGGCGTCTTAACACAACCCATCAACTGTTAAACCAGATAGAGAGCAGTAAAAATCAATGCCCCCAACACTGCAAACAGCAGTCAGTGAGGTAGCATGGAGTGGAGAGGGAGAAGGCTTACAGCACAGAGAGGTCTGATATACTGTACGTAAATGCTGATTTCTATGCAAACTAAAAACTCCACAACACAGAAAGCCCAGTTGAAGCCGGCGGTGTGTGTCTATGTGCGAGGGTGGGGGCTCCCTCTACCATCGATTGCGAGCGAGAGAAGCCATTTCCCTCTAGCCAAGATAAAACACTTCACTATGAGCTGTCAGATGCTTATCAAGAGGAAATTAGCAGGCAAAATACCATTTTCCCCCTAAACAAACAGGTCAAGTGTTCCTCTTCAGGTTCTGTCCCTCTGTTTCCCCCTCTCTTTGTCACTCGATCATACCCTCTCTATCTTTCCATCTCTGTCCCTCTGATATCATCACCTGTTATTTCCTGCCATGTTTGCCATTTAAATGGCAAACATTGAGGAGTCAGGGCTGCATTTCATTCATCCAGCTCATTTGTAATAATAATTTTTTTTAAACAATGGAGGTGTTGTTCGCTACACGGCAGAAGCATGTTGTTGTTTCCATCAAGCTTCCCCCCCCACCCCCACCCCACACACACACACTCCTGCTCCAAGGACCCGATGCTCGCTCTCCTGCGCCCGCACGTACGTACGTGCTGACGCAAGTCCAATCCCCAATCTGCAGCGCAGATCTCACCAAAACAATATTTGTGTTTTTGGCCTGCAGTCCCCCATTCCCAGCTGGTCTGGGAATGGGGGACAAAGAGAGATGTTAAAGCGGGCGGCGGCCGCCCCGCACAAGAAAGCTCTGTAGGAAGATAGGGTGGCTACGAGTAACAACACCAACTGGGGCCTGCACTCATCGCCCAGCAGGTAATTATGAAAACAACGTGCTCCCTGGATGGACACTCTCTGATTTAGTTTTCCAGCACTTGCCCCTCCTAACAGGGGGGGGGGGGGTACTTATGTGCCTGTAATTTGGCATTTAGGAACCGTCCCTTAAGCAAGCTTTTAATGCTGCCTCGCCTATGCCTATGATATCTCAGTTTTGGGGCAATGTCACAAGATATACGAGTATCACCTGGCAACATTGTTTGTCACCGCAGGCGTCACTGCATGCCTTCTATAGTAAACACGGCCTGCCAAATGGGGAAATATGTCATTTGAGTGTGTCTGTTATTGTGCCATCCAAACTGTTGGGGGTTGGCATTACAGGAGTAAGTGGTGGTGACCCTGTGATTACCTTTGTTGAGCAGTGCCTTTCTTGGCTGTCATTCAGCCAACCTCCCCCTTCCCCCCAACAGCCAGCGCTGTACCAAACAGAGCTCGGCTGTTGACACACTGAAGTCATTTAAGATAATCCCGGAGATGTCTCTGTGTTTTCCCAGATTACATCTTCAAAGGGATATCACGGCTTGCAACCTCCACTTGAAAGGGAGAGAGACGCGAGCAGCTCGTGTTCTGAAAAGGAAGGAGGCGGAACAGCTCAAGAATGCAATCATGGGTTTTGTAGAGTGAGAAGGCCTGTCGTGGCTAGCTAGGTTTTGGCGGGAGGGTGGGGGGGGATGGTGTGGGAGAAAGAGAAAACACACCTGTTCCATAGGAGAGAACAGAGAAAGGGCAAAGAGAGAACTCTCACCTGGGTGACCTGACAATGGCTGTAAATCACACAGCCAGACCAACGTGTTCTGGTGTTTGGTATGCTGCTGTGCAAGGTTAGATGGTCAGTAGCGGAGGCCAACATGCTTGCGCAACAGTGCGCTAGAGCAGCTAGGCTATTTGTTAAATAGGTTGGCAAGACTGTGTTTTGTTTCGACGGACGTGATCGTGATCAGGTGGGATTGGGCTTTATTATATGAAATATTGACACTTCAATGTTCGCTAACTGATAAGCGACAATGTAGCAAGTACATGTACTGTAGCACAAAAGCCTTTTACGCAGTCTATTCTAGCCGGCTGATAGCATCACAAATGATGCATTATTCTAGTACTTTCTTAACAAGAAGTGATTTCCTGTACACCTAGAACCTATTGGGAAGGGAACTGTACAGAACATACTGTAGCTTCCATTGCTAAGGACAGGATAAATAAAAGCATGAAATTGTGACTCATATCACCAACAAATGTCAGCCGTGACGTCATCTGTGAGTGTGACCAGTATTCCATGACTCACAGAGTTGCTCTCCCCCTTCGACTCTGATGGGAGGAGAACTCACTTGAGTCGTCTTCGTTTAACAAGGGGCCACAATGCAACGCTGATAAGATTGTTCAAATGTTTACCTCGCGTTATCTAGTGGGGCCTTGATAAAGTGCAAACGAGAAGAGAAAGGGACAGAATCATACTGAACAGAAGATATCACATAACAGCGACAACTAGTCCAGTTGTTGTCAGACTAGTCCGGTTTTCTTTCGGACGGCTTTGTGACCACCCAAGTGAGTCAGAGGCCAGACCAACGGGGCCATGTGTGGTCTGACTACAACCAGTGACACATGTGCAGTATTAGGAGGCAGAAAAAGCCCACACAAAGATGCAACCACGCATCCAAACAGCGGGCTATTTTTGAGTCGGCAGAGGGGGAAAAAAACAGATATGTCATCAGCCAGAATCTGAAAAAAAGAGCTTCTATTAGTAGACTCACTTGACAACAGCGAGACCAGAAAAAGGACAAACCTAAATACATCACAACGCACGCCAAGCATGCTATGGTATCTGTGTGGTATTAGGCCCACCCTCCTCCCGTAGACTAGCTCACCCCGGTTGAAAAATGAATGCAGCAAACTGACAACGCTCGGGACCGCTCCCGCTCCAGGTAGCAAGCAGGATCAATTACTAAAGCAGTGCTCCCCTCAGTGGCGCTGGAGACACAAGAGGCACTCTCCATCACCTCCGCGCGCGCATGTGTGTGTGTGTGTGTGTGTGTGCGGGTCAGGCAGTCTTTATGATAAGCAGAGTGAGGAGGAGGTGGTAATAGTCTGTTTGCTTCTCTCTAATGACAGCAGCAGAGTGGATTAGCGAGCCTGCTAACCCATCAGAAGCACTCTGCTCACTACAGACGGAGCATGTAAATAACCAGTTAGGGCCATTAGTGCAGAGCAGGAAGATGGAGGGAAGGGTGTGTGAGTGTGTGTGTGTGTGCACGAGAGCTAGACAATGAATAACCAGTGTTAAGAGCACCAGATATATGTGTGTGTGTGTGTGTGTGTGTGTGTGTGCGTACGTACATACTGTACTCACACAGGAAGTGGAAAGAAAGTGTGCTTTATGTGTGTCAAGGTGTGTGCTATTATTATCGGCCATAGGTGCCTATAAGTGTGCCTGGCTGGCTGGCCGACTTGCTGCAGTGAGACTTGGCTACGCTGCACAGGTAGCCTACACATGCATCCTCCAGTGAGATTTCCGGAAAGTTCCAGTCAGCCGAGTTCATTGAAACGCGACGACGCATCTGACTGGGGAGGATAAGGAAGAAAAAATAAATAAAGGCATCAGCAGAAATGGCCGTGCGAGTAGCAGAGCAGTAGTAATCCGCCCCCCCACCCCCGGCCGAGCCACTTGTGCTTGCCACGCAGGCAGCCCTGTCAGAGGCAGCGCCCGTACAGCCGCCTTATCTGTGGCAGCCACGGGGCTCCTCTAATAACCTTGATGCTCCGCTGCTGAACGGACGGACAGAGCGACAAAGCGTCCGAGACGGATTTCAGCTCCCCCCCTCCCGCAGTCTCGGGATGCTGTGTGTGTGTGTGTGTGTGTGTGTGTGGGGGGGGGGTCCCTTATATTACAGCATGTAACACTCTCTAAAATGTATTATTATTATTATTATCATCATCTACAGGGAGTCATCCTGCAGAAGGCTTGTTGATATTTGAGCTTGATCAAAACAAAAACACATTGCCAAGGCTAGGATATTGTTGTTGTGCTGCTATTTACGGAGCCAGGGCTGTGCACAAACACCAGATTATTTTTTTCAGCACAGAACAGAGAGCTGGCGGACCAACAGGAGACATTTTGTGGATTTGACAAAAAGATGCATTAGCTTACAAAGGCTTACTATACCTTTAAACTGGCACGTGGCAACACGCTGTGCGTTTATGGCAGTGGCCTTGCCCGCGCTAACCTGGGCACGTGGCCGGCACAGCTGACCCCCCCGACCCCCCTCTTTATCGGCCAAGTCTATCAGACTTGGAGGATCATTATTACTGTTCAGAAAGGTCAAACACAGAGCCTCTGGTCTCCATACTTGTGATTTATGCTTTCATCCCATTACCTCTGTTCACATTAATCTCCATCTGTAAATCTAATCAGCCCCCCGTCCCCACATACAGAAGCCCAGGCCAACGGCTATAGCAGCTTATGTAAATATGGCGCTGTTGACACAAGATGGCCAGCAAGCGGTGCGCTGGCGCAATGACGACACACGCCGATCAGCCGGCAGATTGGCAGGTGCTGAAATGGAACAGGCCAATAAACGCGTATTAATTCACTGTAGCCTATTTACCTTTGAATCACAACACAACATGAATGATTATATTAATTACATGCGATATCTCTGGACAAATTTCATATAGTTTTACAAGGGGCTAAGGTAAATATAATACAGGAAATAGCAGGGTCCTAGTTCGGCAGACCTCCATTTGTCGTAGATGAGTAACCGGGGTATTGACACGCGTAAATGAGCGTGTCACTAATGACGTAAAAAACAAAAAATAGAACACCACTGTCATATGGAACCACTGACACCCTTTCTCTGAGCTAACGCTGGCAAATGATAATTATGTTCCGGAAGGTTCCACGACCACTCGAAAAGCCAAGAAAACATCTACCCTTCCGCGAAGCGTCAAAGCCGATAAGGAGCCATATTTGGGACGGCAGCTCTATTGTGAGCGCGCACAACATAAAGACCTAATCAGGTCTCTTGTGTGGAACTACCGCAGTGCCTTCCAAGAGTGCTCAGTTGGCGGGGACTGATGTGAAACCCGTGTGGCCGTGACACGGAGACCCCCGTAGGCATGTCAGCCTGTCTCCGTGTAGCTCGCGAATCACCGACGCACTGCGCTGCTTTTACTACACCCTCTGCACAAGTGACGCGCGCGCAATCTGACACGAATCCCCTGCGTCGCTCAGGAGAATCTGGAAGGAGGGGGTAGAGAGAGCAATGACTGCAATTCCACTGAGTCCCTCAGCTGTAGACGTGACAAGTGCTGTGTGGGTGTGACTCTGACACAGAGGACAGTCGCTCACCACCGGAGAGTCAGAAGCCTTCTAAGGCCCCGATCACACAGAGGCGCGTCGCTGAAGGCGCGGCCGCTTCAAAAGCGTGTTGATAAAAGCGCATGCCAGGCACGCTGTAGCATAGGAAACCAATGGTTTTTCTAGTGACGCGTCTTGGTGTGATCTAAGTTAAGAGTATGGGAGGCTAGCGCACAGCCTTCTTAATGTCTAGGCTAACCCAGAGATGTGTGCTTCTTCATTGGCATAAAGGAAACTATCCGGGCTGAGGAACTGCAGCCATGTGGAAAAGCTGGCATTTCAGGTGTTGTGTTCAGCATCAAAATCTAATGATTTGATCAATGTTGAGCAACATCTTCTCAAATGTCTAGTGACACTACAAAATATGTTATATGATTGTATGCCTAATGAAATATTTATCGTTCTGTTTACCCCACCATAAGTCAGTGAACCAGACCATAAAATAAATGTGTTTAAAGGAGCATTGTATGATTAAACTTATGTCAACAGTTGTCGCTGTCACAAGCATCCCACTTTAAAACGTGTTGCCATGGTTGAAGTAAACCTTTGGGGGGGGGGGGGGTCAATTGAAAGCGCTAATTTCTTTGACAGATATTATAAACACAAGATTTCTAGACGGTGACTGATATTTCCAAAATACAAGGAGAGCGCTCTGAATAATTGATGGCGCGGGAGCAGGGAGATTTTTAACTGCTCTGCTCCTGTTATCAATCATTCATGGGGTTTCCATCAAAAACACTCCAACCCCTCAAGTATCAAATCTCTCTTGAAGGTGGAGGGCCCACATTCAAACATCCTACTTAATCAAAAGCCACACAACGTGCGCTCCATTCCATCATTTTCTCTTGTGCAAATTAGGATAATAACTAGAAATTGCTAAATTGTTGACAGCGCAAGTGTGAAAACCAGGCATCTGAGCTGGGGTCTTCTGGGTAAGTGATGAGGGTTAATGGAAACATTCCAAATGTTTAAATCGCTCCTTCTCATTCGCTCTGCGTCATTTTGTCTCTAACACTCCCCTAGCCTTTTGCTCTCTCTGCAATACGCGGCGGGTGTGTGTTAAAGCTCTATCCAGCTCTTTTTCCGCTCTATAAGCTGTGAGGCCTGCCTTGTTGAGGTCGAGCGGGAAGCGACACGCACCGTCGCCACTCACCCGCGCCCTCCCCCCTACCCGACACCGTTGCCGCGGAGCAGTGCTGCATGTGAACATGCACGTGGACACACTGGCGGGGACAGCTTGTGTGGGTTTAGTGCATCGCTGGCAGCTTTGGACTGACTTCAAAGGATCGGCTGAGATCCCTCTCTCACAACCCCCACACAGCTGGGGCCACATTGTGTGGCGTGCGCTTATTTACTGTATCACTTGCTCGCGCTCAAGCCCACGGTGGCAGACATGCAGGTCTCTCTAAAGCACACATGCACACACACAATGCAGAAGACGTGTGCACAAATTATATCTTTTAATTAATGGAGGTTTTTGTTTAGAGAACAAGGTGGCAGGAATAGAAACAGTAAGCTGACGAACTTAAGCTCAACCATGTTTTCGACCATCCCACCCACCCACCACACACACACACAGCTTTCTCTTGTCCTTGCTACCTTCACAAGATCTCCACTCTCTCCTGTTACACTGACCTGACCGTCCTGGTCATCTGTGTAACACATTTTCCAGGCTCGGGTATCCTGGAGGGGGGGGGGGGGGGGG
>JAODTR010015739.1:0-26433 GCA_025399935.1 Amblyopsis rosae
ATCTTAACTAAAATTTCTGTTTCCCCAACGGTCCTCAACTTTGAGCCGTGCTTGGACCCCGATCATTACCGCTCGCGGTTACATTTGTACAATGTTTCTTGTACAAATCATACAGAAAGCCTTCCATTCAACACAATAACCCAGGTAGCACATTTTACCGTAATGCTTTTATTTTTAGACTGTAAGTGGTTTAGGAGGACAGGTCAGTTTTGTATCTCTGAATGAGGAATATTATATTATTATATTTCACCTTAAGACAGACTCCACAAAGACCCTGAGTGCTTTGATGTGGATCCAAGCTATGAAGGCTTCACTGAAGTTCACTTTCAGCCATCGGACAAGTGGGCCCTGTAGACGATAAACACTGTCCATTTAACACCGTCATAGCTTGTGTGTGGAGCACTGTTATCAGTCACTACTTCCAGGAGGAGGGAAACCACATTTCCTTGTTAATGACTTACAAACTGCTTCTTCTTATCTGTAGAAAGTCGTGTCATCTCTTCCTTGTCAGCCTTCATCTCTTCTTCATTGTACTGGAAGTCCCTCACTGTGAACCTAGAACGGAGAACCCGGTCAGCTATAAAACACACTGTTGTTGTCTGGTCTCTCAACACAAGATGAGGGATCTACAGTACAGTACCCTTCAAGCGCATTGGAACAAGGATCATTCCTTAGTTTTTTACCACACACTGAAAAGAGACTAAATATATACATGAGATGACAGATCCAGATTTTATTTCCTGCCACTGTCACTTAGATGTGTAATAACACAACTGAGAACTTGGCACCTTGTGTATCAGACCACCCACATATTTAGGTGAGCATAAGTATTAGAACATACAACGGGTCTTTCTTGTGGCTGCGGTGTCCCCAGTGCGGAGACTGTTCACCTTAAACATGACCTAAAGCATACAGCCAAAGCAACACTAGAGCAGCTATGGGGCTGTTCCAATCAGTTCCATGGCCACAGGTGTATACCATCAAGCACCTAGGCATGCAGACTGCTTCTACAAACATTTGTGAAAAAAATGCTCACTGAATTCAAGCGTGGTACTGTGAAAGATTGCCATCTGTGCAATAAGTCCATTCGTGAAATTTCCTCACTACTAAATATCCCACGGTCAACTGTTAGTGGTATTATAACAGAAACTCAGTCACAAATTGGTAGGCCACTTAAAATCACAGCGGGGTCAGCACATGCTGAGGCGCTCAGTGCGCAGAAGTCGGCAACTTTCTGCAGAGTCAATAGCTACATACCTCCAAATGTTGTGTGGCCTGTGGATTAGCTCAAGAACAGTGCATAGAGAGCTTCATTGAATGGGTTTCCATGGCCTAGCAGCTGCATCCAAGCCTTACATCACCAAGTGTAATGCAAAGCGTTGGAGGCAGTGGTGTAAAGCTCGCCACCACCGGACACTAGAGCAGTGGAGACGCGTTTTCTGGAGTGACGAATCACGCTTTTCCATCTGGCAATCCGATGGACAAGTCTGGGTTTGGCGGTTGCCATGAGAACAGTACTTTCCTGACTGCATTGTGCCAAGTTTAAAGTTTGGTGGAGGGGGGATTATGGTGTGGGGTTGTTCTTCAGGGGTTGGGCTTGGCCCCTTAGTTCCAGTGAAAGGAACTGTTAATGCTTCAGCATACCAAGACATTTTGGTCAATTTCATGCTCCCAACTTTGTGGAAAGTTTGGGGATGGCCCCTTCCTGTTTCAACATGACTGTGCACCAGTGCACAAAGCAAGGTCCGGTGTGGAGGAACTTGACTGAGTCCTGACCTCAACCCGATAGAACACCTTTGGGATGAATTAGAACGGAGACAGGCCTTCTCGTCCAACATCTGTACCTGACCAAGCTTCTAGAATTATCAAAGATTCCCATGAACATACTCCTAAACCTTGTGGACAGCCTTCCCAGAAGAGTTGAAGCTGTTGTAGCTGTCATTAACCTTCATGTGCATGTAAAGGCAGGTGTAGCAAAACTTTTGGCAATAGTGTACATGTATTGTGTATTTTGTTTTTAGCATATCTAAATTAAAATATAAAATATCTAAACTAAAATGTATGTGAATAAGAGATTTCACTTTTAGATTTTTAATAAAGATTTCTGGTAACGTATTCTGGAAAGGTATTCACTTTGTCATTATATATTATTTGGTGAAGATGAATCTCTCCATTAACAGGCAAAAACTTTATCAATGTAACATAAAATCTACAACACAATGAAAAGTGCAAACAGTGAAGGGGGAAACATAACAGTCATATATACTGTAGCATGCATTTGGCACTGTGGTGGTTAGCTGAACCCCTGGCCATCACCAGAAACAGTGTGACGTTAGCATCTCTTACTTATTCTCTCTGGCTTTGTGTCTGAAGTCATCCATGGCCTTTCTGAAGAGAGTAACGCTGAACAGCCCACTATCATTGTCTTCAAACAGCAGACTGTGAAAGAGAGCCACATATGATATTACGGATACCATTCAGAAAATATGCACATTAAGTCTTATGATATCAACCCTAGTGCTTACAGAATGGGCTGATGTCACATATATAGATAAAAATCGCAGGATATAGAGACAGATTAACCATTTCCAAAAATTATTCAGATACCAAATATTCCACAATTAGTGGTATTTTTATACATACACACATTTTTTGTTTTCAAAGTGACCACTGACTAACTTGTTGTATAGTGTGGTAACAGTATATCATTGCACCTTTTCAGAATTTTAAGCCCTCCCGTTTTTGGTATTGTATTTCCGTATTTGTATTGTAGTGCATACATTTACTATGTTATGTCTGTGCAAAATTAGTGATTTGCCTTTAATGGCAACATTTTATATAGTAAAAGTAGAGACAGCTTTGCAGACATGCAGAGATGAACATACTAATTTTGCAGGTGATCGATGGATTGTTTATGGCATTTTTCATTAAAGAATATCAATTGCATTCCCGCTGAACTTACTTTGTGGAACGTGGCACTACCATCTCAGCAAGCGTTTCATATGTTTTTTGCCAGTCAGCATATGCTATCCTGAAAACAATAGAGCAATGCAAACCAAGTAAAACCCAATAGAAATGTTCTCCATTGAAACCATCGCGACATCGACTGGCTGCATAGGGTGCCTTGTAACCAGAGAACAACAACACTCACTTTGGAACAACTACCAGCAATGTGATGAGGTACTCTGAATCCAGTACAAAATCTTCTTTCTTCACAATGTCTGCCAGGCTCCTGGTTAGCAGGCTCCCCCTATTGGCAGAGAAGAGCGGTGTAATAACATTTTAATATTAGATGACACACAAACAGTGGAAGGCCGGAATGAGCGAACACAAGGTTTACTCACGCATTCTTTCTTTCTAGGTTCTGCAGATTTCCCTTCAGGTTGTTATAAGCAGATGCCCTGGCCTTCAGATCATTGTCTATCTGTGATACTTGCTGTAAAAGTTGAAGGGTTGTTATTGTAATGAAGTAGACATAACTCCAGCTTGCAATCTTAGTGTATTCTGTGATGATGTGTTAATTATGAATGTGCGATATCTGATTATTATGATTACTATTATTAGCTGGTTTCTCTTAATTATCAGCACCAGTTGAGAAACATACCTTAGAGATAATTTCAGAGATGTTTTTGAGTGATTGTTTGATAGGATATTTGGCCATGTCCCACTGAAACCTTGTGATGTAGGTGATAAGGTCAACTGAAAAAAGACACACACAACAATATTCACAAAGTGAATATTGGGTCTGTTTGGCTCGATTGTGGAAAAAATAATAATCGCGATTATTTTTGGTCAATACTGAAATCACGATTATTCAACACGATAAGTCATTGACTTTGGAAAGATGTTGCATTTAATGCACATACAAAACAGTGAACAAATGGAAAACACCTTTAACTGAAATGTCTTTTTTACATTTCATCTTTCACGTTCACCCTGCGTGGGGCAAAATGCGGAAATGAGCATGTGCCTGTCATTCAGAACACAATACAATTATGTTGTACTGTCCAAAACAATCCAATCACTTGGAGTGTTGACAAGAATTATATTACTTGAGATCTTTTTATTTTATTTTAAACATGTTAAGGTATTATTATGTCCCATGTAATTACCAGTATTTCAGGTATTTGAAACATACAGTAGACTTGCAAAAGTGCTACCTCCGTTGGCCAGCAGGTTCTCCTGCACTTTGTCTCGGGTGTCTTCCAGCACGTCGGCCATGTACTGAGCTACCTTCTTCACCACACTGTGAACAGTCAGGAGAAATCCTCACAACAGTCAGCTCCAACACAGCTACATGCACACATTTCAAAACACCTTGCACAGTCCTGTGAAGGCCATTTATCGTACGGCATATTTTCACCCTGCTGTTCACCACATGAAAGCAGAGCATGGTCTACAACAAACATACCGTGGCGAAAAGACATATCTCTATAGGAGATTTTAGATCAAAATCTGACTGCCTCTGCCAGATGGAAATGGTTGGAACCTCCAGCAGGACAATGTTTTAAAGCGTCCACACTAAAAAAGTAGTTTGACCACAGCATCATGCTAACACAGTGGCCATCCCAGTCCTATTGACAACCTGTGAGGTGAACTGAAGAGGGGTGTCCATATGCAAGCATTCCAAGCGATCTGGATAGATGAG
The DNA here is from genome assembly GCA_025399935.1 of Amblyopsis rosae. NCBI lineage: Eukaryota > Metazoa > Chordata > Actinopteri > Percopsiformes > Amblyopsidae > Amblyopsis > Amblyopsis rosae. The sequence continues at coordinate 4,649 of JAODTR010015739.1, forward strand.
ATACAGAGGAATGGCCTCAGGAGCAGTGTGTCTACTCCAGGTTCATGCAGCATTAGAAGATAAGACTCTTTAGTGCCGTTATCTAAGGCACTAACACGTACGGTATACCAGTAGTGACACTCGTGGCAACAAATGTGTATTTTTTTTAATTAATTTTAGTGTTAGCTTAACCTAAAGAAGATAGTTTATGTGGTCATCTAGCCATGTCAAATTTGTATATGTAGTGTTGGTCATTTGAATACTGTAGATAGGCTTGCCATGTCTAAAACTAAACTATTATTCCTCTATTATTCCTCTCGACGAACTGAAGAATAAGCCATAGAATAAAATAAAGCATGTGACAAGAATAAGCTTTTGCAATAGCTGTGGTATGCAATAATCATGTTAGCATTAATATAATGTTATAAGAAATAGCCATATTTTTATATTTCCAGATTTTAAGTCATTTTAATTACTTTGAAAGGTGAATATTACAATTTTTATTTGCACGTGTACGATATTCTAAGATATAAACTACCCTATTACATTCTGGAGGTATTGCATCAAACATTTTGATAACCACTATCCAAGGCCATGAAGACACACTAATGTTGGTCCTTCCCACAGTATATGAAATTGTCCAGAGGATGCAAAGTAGGACTCACTCAGTCAATGTTTGTGTGTGAGTTCTGGATGACAATCTTTTCGGCACACTACAAATAACTGTCAAACACGCCAGCAGCACATAAGTCAAATGTGAGTAAAGAAAGAAATGGAGCCGTTTCACCCAACTGTAAATTGCTAACTTTAGTTTGCGTGCCTGTTTGCCACAGGAGCATGTGAGATTCCTCACTGGAACAAGGTAAGGGGAAGGGGGAAAAGGTACACCTTCTACAGCAAGGCATCAAAAGCACTTCAGGGGGTTATAAAAAGGACTTCTTTAAAGCCGTTTATCTTGCATTTAACACAAGTCTGCAACTAGTTTGATAGAATGATTGTGAAAACCATGGCAATAATTATATAATTTTAAATGTCAATTCTTAGAGCAGGAAGCTCATTTAGAAATGTTTTATTACAGATTAAACTTGTACTACATTATTGTAAGTTACCATACCTTTCAACAAAGCTGTCTAGTTTGGCTAGTTCATCCGACAGCCCGACCAAGACATCTAGAGTCCCGACCTGTTTCCATACACAATAGAAAAACACTACATCAGCACATCAGGACGTTCTGAGCTCTCGGTTTGTCATTTGGCACTAAGTCGGCCTGCACTGTCATCCAGGGGGCCCGTCTGCTTAGAATGGCGCCTCTTTTGTCAGGAACTCGTCATGCATTACTAACAGTGAGGTTACTTTTGCCTTGCAGCACAGGGTAATCCCAAAGATGATAGCCTGACCAAACCAACATAGCACCATGTAGGCAAAGCTGTTGTTTAATGATTGCTTCCCATTCACACTATCAACACCAAGGTGAGCATTCTTAATCATGGTACACTTACATAGACTTTTAACACTATGTTTGAAAATGTAATTGTAATTTATGATAGATTACGCAATATTTCATAGCCATGTTTTAATCTAAAGACTTCTAAATGACCATTTGTCCATATAAAGACTACATGTACTACATTTAAATTATGGGAATATTTGACAAGCAAGCAACAGCAGAGATGAATGCCAACCTTAAGATCTGGGACATTTAGTTTGTGGTTGGTGGAGAGATTATTGGTGCGTGTGGTGGCCATCATCATCTTGTCCCATGTCTGCTGGCAAGTCTTTTCTCCAGGTGCCGAGATCAACCAGAACTCTGTCATGCTTACAGTAGTCCTGTGACCACTACAGAATGGAATACTGACAAGACAACGACATATTGGTTAGTCACTTCTTGCATATTCAATAAAAACATTTATAAATAAATAAATAAATAAATAAATAACCACTCATGATGACATCTTTCTGCCGATTATACTATCATACTGATGCTATTATAATGTTCCAGATAAAATTACTTTATTGCTATTAGTCACTGCTTATCATGGTCTATATACTATTAGACACAATTTAAAACATACAATGTCAGTTTCAAATAAATGAATGACAGTCACTGCACTGTACATTATGAAATACGCTATACGTGACATAGCGTCAGCTATGAATGACAGACAGGGAGTCGCATATTAGCTTCGGTGGTAGATACACCAACATTGGCTGAAACTAACTTTACATACCGGACTATAAAAAAATCTGGTTTGCTGTCAGATAATGCAGGGTATTATATATCGACACAGTATACAATTGCTACGGCTTGATCATGTTTATAGTTTCCATTCAATCCAGTTCGTGAGGTCTCCTGACAACAGCATAAAAGTCAGCTGACTGATTTGTCAATGTAAGAAAGCTTCTCGTTCGTTACTTGCAGAGAAATATCACAAGCGCCTCTAGAGGATTGGAGTGAGTACTGTAGCCAGAGTTAGTCATTCCATCCGATTCTATCACTGTCTGTGAGTAGACCTACTTATGTCCTTTTTGTGTAGTTCTGTGGTTATCATAAATAATAAAAATACATTTTCTGACACGAAGCAATGTGTCAGAATACACAATACATTTAAATGTTTTCCTTCCACCTTTATGTGGTGTTTCACCTTACTTCCTGAAGGGGAGATACTGTTTAAGACCCACACCCAATACTAAAGTGTTTTTCTGTGGGTTTCTGACAATTCCAGTAGCATATATCTTTATCAGTGAAGGATGCAGACTATCTGGAATGCCCAGTCAGCAGCAAGACACAGTTGAGCCTCTAAATTTGGAAAAGCCGGGTCCAGGTTTCCTGACTCTGGGTGTCTCCTGTAAAGAATTCTAGGAAAACGCCCCTTTGGGACATGTTTATAGTTCAGTGGGTCTGGGGTTCATTGTTTGGGACACAATGCTTAGTCTAACTGGAGCCAACCCTACAGATCAAATAGCAGGGTGAATTTGCCCATGCCTGGCTTTGGGCCACTCTCCTGGGATGTTATCAGTACACGCGACATGCCATAATCACACAATCAGTCACTTTACACAGCCCAGGCAGGCACGTGGTGCATATTGGGTAATGGGACCATATCTTGTGATATATAAAAAGTATGATTTTAAAAAATGCATTTCTTAACATAGTTCTTACTACATGACATAATATAACCCCATCTACTCTAACTAACTCAAATAATCACATAATAAGGCTCAGAAAACAGGGAAATACTTTTCTAGCAAAAATTAAAGCTTCACCAGATTAATTTAAATGTTTATGTCCATCTCACTGTAACTCTGGTTGACACCAGCATTACACAAAACATTGTTGTTTTAGTTTGAAACTGAGGGTGCAGTCTTCTGGATCCTTGTTCTCTCTACCCCTCCCCATAAATACAGATGCCCATATTCTGAACAGAAATATAAAGTAAGCTGTGGCACATTTATTTATTTATTAGCTAAATCAAGGAGTATACCTTTAAAGTTGCCTTGATAATTTTACATTTAAAAAATTATCAGAATTAACTAAATTATATTATTAATAATAATAATAATTTTTTGTTTTAACGTTTGATATATCTCTAGATGGTTGGTATTCTGTGTATTGCATATTTACATTTGAAATAAGCAGTTTGTGACATATTAAGTTGGTTAACATGCACAGATGCATTATATTTAAGTGGATGCATTTTTACACAATACTCTAATATATAATAATACTGAACACAATTTACTTATAGAATGTTGTGTAATATTATATATAACATACTATGTACTAATATTAATGCATTATAACTGAGATTTGTATTTAAATAAATCTCTTGAAACAGATGAATGTCTTAAGTTTAACATCATTATTATTACATAATGGGAGAAAGGGAAATACAGATTACAGGTGGGACATATTTAAAACAGTGTTATTGTTTTAGCTCCATATCAGATCTGCTTTATCCTTAACAACTTTGATACTATTGTTTCAATGACATGTCCTGGGATACCACATCCAGGCGGCAATATATTTTAATTTAGTTGGAAAGGCAGTTTTGACAGCTTGCTGTTTTATATTTATTTGATAATACTCCACATTTTACTAAAATACAAAAATCTGCATTAAAATTATTACATTTAAAGTAGTATTTTTGAAAAATAATGTTTCAGTTATTTGAAGGAGTTAACTCATATTCACAATGAAAACTTAAACTTGATTAATATTCAGCTCAGTTTGTTTGGAAAGCTTAACTTAGCAACACCGCTTAACAAATGCAAAAGAGCTAGAATGCAGCTCAGTGTAACAACAACAATCACATTACTAAGACACATTGCATAATGTGTGGAATAGATAAAAAGAGGCTTGAAAGATGCATTATGTGGCTAATGCTGACTGTGTGAAGCAAAAAGCTGTGTCCATGTCTGGAAGTTCATTGCCGTGCAAAACCCTACTCTGTACATTGGGATGAATCAGGATTAAGAAATAGTGTGCTGACTTTACATGACTTTATGCCACCATATGACCAACACAAATACTCTGTAGGCCACACACACACACACACACACACACTCACATGCATTAAAATGCATATGTGGCCAAATTACCTAAAAAATAGAAAACAGATATAACGCACACTGAGGAAGTGTGATATCTCTATAACTACTTTAGTTGTTTGCTGCTATAGGCTACTGATTCAAATATCATAGGACCTGGAAATACTTCATGTGCTCCAAATGCCTGTATTTTATTTCTTCATTTAATCTTTGTTTTTAAGACATTGTAATTAAGTTATAGTTATATTTATATCATGTTTTAGGCTATCCCTCATGGTGGGCTGTTTATTGCACTAGAAATGTTTGCAAATAAGAATTCATATCTGAGCATGTCATGCCCAGCTGCTGTAGATGCTATTATGACTGAAACAATTGAAATCAAACATCGTGCATTACTGGAAGTTACTTTAGATGCTATGTGTGATAAGACTCAAATGCACACTATGGTACAGTTGAAGAACACAGACACAAAACTCGGAACAGCTTTTGTTTGCTGCTAGTCCTAAGAGAAGACTTTTCCCCTCAAGTCTTTACAATGGGCAATACTTTAGGCCAGGGCTTTTCAGTAGGCCAGATTTTAACAAGAAAAACTGTAGGTGGGCCACATATTTTCGGCAATAACTTTTGTGAGCGCCTACAAGAGCATCCACCCTGCAGCTTGGTTAATGTTCAATGTGTCAAGTCAATGGCAAAGGTTTTCTATAGAATTATATAGGATTCCATTAATTCCAAGTCTCTCTGGCTCTGGTTCTACCACTGAAATTACATTTGTTAGACAAAGTAAAGACAAAAACACAAACAAAACAAATGAAGTTGGGTAGACTATTGGCACCAAATTCCAGGTATTCCTACCGGTATGGGTTCAAATGTGACTAGTACCATACCCAACCATTATCCTCACTAACAGGAGCTATGTGCACACATGTATGGACTTGTCACTCAGACTAATTTCATGGCATTGATTATTAGGTCTGGACTACTACATTACATTTGCAAACAGGCTATGTCATGATGTCTTGGCTGTAGAACAGTTAATAACTTATTTACAGTAATATATTGACTTGATTCATATAGTAGTTATACAGTATATTGAACTAATCTATAGTGGTCAAGGGTGCAATCCCCTCGGGCCACATGGGGGCAGTTGGTGGGCCGCATTTGGCCCGCGGGCCACCAATTGAATAAGCCTTCTAGGCTATACTTTAATGAGTAGAACACACCTCACAAACTGAGGACTCAACAAATCTGTGTTATTAGGATAAATTGTATCCTTTATAATATGTATACTTTGTGAAGAACTACAGTACATTGAATACATCCACAGATAAAGAGTTTTACTTATTAGCTCCTGCAAAATCCCACATTGTGGAAACACAACTTCCCAATAGGGAAGTAGAGGCAGAGACAGGACTTAGAGGCGTAGAAAGGAATCCCAGACTAAGGACTTTGACTAGTGACACATGGAAGGAAGGTGCATGTTTCAAACAACAACTATGTTTTTGTAACAATAATTTCAATCATAAGGTAATTTCAGACCCAAACTGAGAATTGTAGATTATATATAATGTATTTTTAGGAACTATATAGTACAAAGAGTAGTATAGTATCTTAACCTGACCTGACAGATAGATATCAGTGTCTGTGATTCTCAAGGTGAAGTTAAACCGAGGCTCGCAAGATCAGGATGTCTCGAGATGCTAGCAGTATACCTAAACTAAGAAGCCATCATATAGTCTAGCGCTGCAAACAACGGATAAGTTCTCATGCATCATTATGTGACATATTACACTTTGTAAGGTTGGATGGGTATTAAAAGACCAGTACATTACACCAAATCCATTCCATGTGGTATATATTCCAAAACCTTGATGATGTTACTCACTATTAATATAGGGTCATAACCTGGTCATAACCAATAGAGAGAGAACATTTTATGTGTTGAAAACAGTAGTTCAACGGTTCTTGGCACACTGCTCCTCCAATGAAGGAGACATGCAAATGTGTCTTGAGAAAAAAAAAACTCCCAGCCCACTCCCTCTTCAGAGCAGAAGGCAAGCACATTCACAAACTCAAAATAAGGGTACAGATATAGACGCAGTTTGTGAGCTGGAACTTGGAAGACAAATGTGTGTCTCTTCACAAGAAATGAAAAGTTTTAGTTAGCTTAGTATACTGTTAATATTGGAGGTGGGGGAGAAACAATATTTCTGCCGAATATTGTTGAACATATTTCTGTCCTTACTGGGGTGCCATGGAAAATATGATGAAGAAATAACCCAGGTAATTTACTGAATCTTTCATAATACATTTCTAAATATATTTGTATAGGCTCACGATTTGTGATGAAGAAACTTGTGTGATTGCTGTTCTGTTAGATTTATTTTATCAGTTTATTTTATTATCAAAATATGTATTATTCTGTGATTATGTGCATTTATTTTTTTATAGTTGTATGAATTAGTAGTAGGCTAGTTTGGTAGCTTGGGAGCTTGAACTTATCAATAATATGAGTTGTATATAGTTAAAATTATTATTATTATTATTATTATTATTATTATTATGTGTTATTGTTATAGGAAGAACAATTCGATCATTTCTGTGAGATTGCAGGTGGACGACCGTCTTTTTTCAATCCTTTGACATTTCTAAGCCCCGCCCCCCATGCTGTCTCGCTAGAAGCTCGGTCCCATATTTTCATGCGTGTACTGTAAACTACATAGCTTGCATAGATAAGCCTGACTAGAGTAATCTTCTCTGATCCATCGCGTCCATGTCAGTCATCATTTCTTCTTTTGGAAACCCCACTACTCTTTAAAAATTCCGCCTAAAAAGAGAAAGGGATCTATACCCTCCTTTGGGCTTTCGGCACGCGTAAGTGGTGACATTGTTAGCTTTCTAACGTTAGCGGTTGCTAGCATGTTGCTTGCGTACATAAATAGCATCTGGCTGGTTTCTAACCAACCCTGCTGTGTAACCGTTCAAATCGCGATGCTTTTGCGTCGCTCTTGTGTTATTTGCATCGGTCATTTGACGATATTACATGTGTTAATACGGTATAACATGTAATTCACAATTTACGAGCTACTGTGCTGCCTGGTAGCAAACTATTCAAGAAAATCTTAAAATAAACGTGGAATATAGCGTTATACATATTATGTATTGGTTGATTAATATGGTCCTGTTAATTAAATTGTCTAAATAATTAACTGACTATAAATTAAGTGACCTTGTAATTCAACAAAATGTTATAACAGTTTTTAATTTACCCTGTTGAACTAGTTTATGAGTGCCAGTGCCAAAACTCAATAAATATTTACAGTAAAAACATAGGCTACTGTACGTCTCACATGATTACATAAATGTGACTTAATTTAAATGTACACTACCATATTGTGTTTATATAATATTGGATCTCTATACTCACCGAGGAATATTTCAATTTCAATGTGTACAGTAGGACGGATGCTGCATTTTCCCACCTCTGTGACTCAAAAAGCACCATGGTTAGAGCACTACCCCTACCAAACCCAGCAGCATAATGATTACCTACCATTTTCACTTCTTATACAAATGAGGGCAAATCAAGAGTAATAACAATATATAAATTGACTACACTACATCCACATGCTGCTCTCCTCATCAACATATTCTTATGCCTGATCAGTGTGCCATGTTCCCATGCGTTTCTTTTGCTTGCAGGTGTACAATAACTACCCAGCAGGTCTAGGGGCGGCTCTCTACCGAGAGCCGTTTGACTTCAACGCAGAGCCACCGTGGGATCCCAGCTGATAGTGGGGGAGTACCAGCCCGGACTCCATGTGAGTTATGGTGATTTGGTGATTTGATTTGGTGGAGAGAGAGAGAGAGAGAGAGAGAGAGAGAGCGAGAGAGAGAGAGAGAGAATGTGTGTGCAGCATATTGTGTCATAGACATGCTTCATGTGTCTTTAGTGGAAGTTTTGATGGCCTGCAATTCAATCAATCTTTATTTATATAGCATTTTACATACAAATTCATGTAACACAAAGTGCTTCACACTACAGCATCATTAAAAGCAATACAAGTCAATTGATAAATTGATAAATGGTTTCCAGAAACACCGCTCCTAGATAAATCACAAACTTTCTGTAGTTATTTCTGACAGCATTTCTGTATTCCTAAAATAGGTATTATAACTCAATAAGATATGTTTTCTCTGTAAACATGGCTTTATAAAGCGACAGGAGGCACAGCATGATTTCTAATAGCAGTATAGCCTAATGACATTTTGCAATAATTTAGCTGTTTAATAGTGAACTTAGATTACTTTGTAACTGTATTTATTCATCATGTTGCAACCCAGTAAGAATGTACTGTAAGCTCTATAGTTAAGTTATAACCTTGTCCTATTTTTTTTCTTTACTGCTCCTAAACTACAAATTTGTCAGATGTATTTTAGCTTCAATGCTAATGTTAGGCTAAACTAAGTATTCATGGAATAACTTGTTTTTTTGCCAATATCAATCGGCCCTTCAAGCAGTAACTTCTGCCCAGTCATCAGCACTAGCATGCAACAGAATTTCCGGGTGACCAGATCAACATTGTTTGTCTCCCAGTGTAATATTATGGAAACTGATACGTCACACCAGCTCTGCTTGTATTGTACTGTGGTTAATACCATCAAAAGGAGCCTATACGGCTCAAAAACCTACAGATTATTGGTGATTGTTGTGAGAAGCGATGGCTAAAATAAACAAACCTTGTGCCATAGTCTGTGCTTTCATAGTCAACTTTCAGATGTGAAGGCCTATTCCACGAAACAAAGCTTTGATTTGGAATGCATTTTGGGTGCCATGGAAAATCGTCTCCTAAATGTTCTCATCAGAAATATACCTTTAATTTGGGGGTTGTCTTGTTATTGATTGTGCTCATGTGTCAATTGTATTTTCACTTTTGTTTCTGAACAGATTGTTGCAAGAGTCTAGGACCTCAGGGGCTCGAGAGGCAGTTAACTGTACAACTTTGGCCTAGCCATATTCTTTATGCTGGTGGAAAAGCCCTTAATCATTGACATAATGAAAGGCGTCAGCGATGAACCACAATACTCTGTTGACCTGCTGGAGGGAGGCGTGGCCATCAGTGACGTGATTGACACTCACATATATGAGCAAACTCTGGTAATGAGCCTCTGACCTTTGGAAATATGTTGTCTTAAACTTAAATTTTGTGTGCAATGTAGTTAGTAATCTACTAAATGGCAGGGTTCATGTGCGTTTATACACTTTAGTTGTGCAAGCCCATTAGGTGCACATCAATCAATGCTGTATTGAGCATGCTTGTTATAAACTATACAAGATTACAATTGACGATTCAGTCAGGTTGTTGGCCGACTGTGTTTTTTTGGGACAGCCAGATTGTGCCTAAAACATGCCAAAAACACACATGTCATATGAGGAAGGGAAGGGTACAGACGAGTTGAGCTTTTGAGTCCTCACCACAGGGCTGCTCACACTATGTGAGTTGATAGCACTTTTTACCCTTTTTTGAGATGGAGAAAAAAATGGCTTATCAATTTGACAAAGATGGAGGTAAACCAGTTTTACGATTACTCTTTTTCAGGTTGTGCTTTTAATTATGCTCTTGTCACCTGTCAACAATGTGCTTGTGATAGGTTGTTATTGAAATCAGTGACCAGCAGTGCTCCCATTAAAATGCATGCTAGGCATGAAGAAATGTGGCAGTCTCCAGTAAATCAATGTAGTATATTGGGTCTATTTCCCTGTTCGCACTGTACGTAAAATTACAGCCAGTTCAGGTTGGTAAATGTATGAGCTGTGAGCTGTCTATAAGGCTCCTGTTCTTTTCCTCTTTCAGGCTGAGAAGAACGCGTTCTTTGTAGTGGATCTGGGCGTCATATTGAGACAGACCGTCCACTGGCGTGTCAACATGGCCCACATCCGGCCGTACTACGCTGTCCGATGTAACAGCAGCACAGCTGTTATTGAGCTGCTTGCTGCCCTTGGCGCCGGCTTTGCTTGTAACAACAAGGTACCTCAGAGCAGTGTCTTTCTCACACTGTTATCAAGGGAAGATAACGCTGACATGTATAAGGCATGACAACTGAACATGTTATTATCTTTCCCCTTCTGCTATTATGCTCAATGAGTAAGTTATAGCACATTAGAATGAATCCTGCATTAATCCCTGGCCTGTATTTGTGTACTCACACTGTAGCATTCCACAGTTGGAAGAACCTGGGCTTATTTCACATTGTTAGCAGAATTTTAAAGGCCTTGTGAAATGGTTTGACGAGCATGTTTTGATTCCGTACTTTGTTAAGTTGTGGTATTAAGTTAATGGCGTGTTTCTACATACCGTAGCCTCAAATGTCTAAGGGCACTTTCACACCTATTGTTTGTTTGTGTTGTTCCGGATCAGGGTCTGAATCGATGCACATTTTGCGTACGTCTCTGGGTGCGTTTCGTGTTCACACGGCAACATTTAAAGCGGACCAGCTTTAACGACTTTGTACATAATTCCACAGGAGCGCATAGCACTAGCGGGTTTTCCTGCTTCACTGGGCTGATTGCGTTGTTTCTGCAAACAAACTGCTCTAGAGTTCGATAGAGACCGCCCCCACTAAGCGGCCTCGGCCCTCTTGATTAATGATTTGTTTCCAAACATATGCCCAAACAAATCGATCTTGGGAGGGGGGGGGGGGTGCTCCACGTTCCGATTCATATGCTCCAAATGAGCCAGGTGTGAAAGCGCCCTAAGTTGAAGGACAACAAAATTCCAAAGTACATTTAATTGACTATATGCACACAGCAGCCGTGAATATTTATTTAGTCTTGTAGGACATGCAATTGGACATGTTCTTTTTGTGTCTTTCATGCCTATTAAGACTAAGCTCAACCTCATTGATGTCGTGGGGACTTGGTAAAATCCCAAGTGGCAATATGCAGCTATTAGCTCCTAGTCACTAGTGAGCATAAGCCACATTTTGTATGTGATCCATTATACTGTACATGAATTGTATGTGTGTTTGCTCTGCGCCACTTTCTTGTGTTTAACTTTGCGGTCTGCCCTTGTTTCCTGTGTGTGTCAGTATGAGCTGGAGCTGGTACAGAGGCACGGTGTTCCCTCAGAAGATATCATCTACAGCGGAGTTTGTAAACAGCTCGCCCACATTAAGTACGCTGCTAAGAATGGCATTGAGCTCCTGGTGTGTGACAACGAGGCAGAGTTACGGAAGATAGCTCGCTGCCACCCCACTGCCAAGTATGTGTCTGTACAACTTTGACAGTTACACCAAGACTTGGTATACAGTACGTTTATGACCAAAATAGGATGAATGTGTAGTAGGGAAACAGCACTATTAGTGTTATGATGTTGTAATATATGAAATACTCCATATATGCTTTTGCTTTTATGATAAGAAATTATACATTAGTAGTTAGTAAATGACATCACTCTCTTGTTAGTCTTCATCTGACCCCTCACCCGGTGATACCTGCATATGCAGTATTTAAAGGAGCATGTCCTGTGTGTGTCCAGGCTGCTGCTGCAGGTGTCAACAGAAGCTTCTGGACAGTCACAAGAGATGGGCATGACCTTCGGGTGCTCCCTCAAGGACTGCCGACACTTGCTGGAGAGAGCCAAAGAGCTGGGGGTACAAGTGGTTGGAGTCAGGTGAGGCCTTTGCTGGGGCTTGATGGTCCGTATGGTGTAAAACCATTCTGTTTGAATCTTCCATTTGTCTACAATGAAAACCTAACATTGCGTACTAATATAACATTACAATATTGTTTTGTGCTTACTGTACTGAAGGTGCTACTGTATGATTGTGTGTCCTTTTGGCCACAGAGGGTGAACTTGAGCGCATACAGTTAAAACTGTGAACGCACCACCCAACTTAATTAATTTCAGTGGCGTTAACTAGTAGCAAATAAAAACTGAGTTTGCATCAGAAGGCGGTGTGTTGAGGGCAATACGGACGTTTAACTAAACACGTTCCTGTGAGATGCCTGTAGCACACGATGGCAATATTTTCCATCTGTAGCTTTGTGTTCCTGAAAGATATACACTTAACGTAAGTAACATGTTTTGCTTGCTCTTTAAATGTTTGCAGATATCTGGATAATATAACATATAATATAACACACATGCACACGCTGCTTTATTCGTTTGCTTACCGAGCCTAGGTCTATACTTTGCTTTGGCCATTTGCAGGACTATAAATGAATTACTACACTTGTTGTGTTAAGCAAGCACTGTGTCTGTTCCCCTGTCAGATTCAACATGTCCAGCTGTTGCGTGGACGAGCAGGCCTATGTCCACGCTGTCTCGGACGCTCGCTGTGTCTTTGATATGGCGGTGAGTGGTGTTCACTGTGTTTAGATGGAGCTAAACGTTTTACACTCATACACTTTCACATGTTGTTCCCATGTGGGTCGTGCACTTCGCGCCACTGTTTGGTGTCTCAGGAGGATCTTGGCTTCACCATGAAGGTCCTGGATATCGGAGGAGGCTTTGGTGGCTCTGAGACACAGCTCAAAGAGGCCAGTGTGTTACCATCCACTCTGTACATAACACTAAGTCATGGCCTGCATTGACCTATGGTGGCCAGAGTTCACAGCTAGACTGTTCCACAGCATTTTATTTGAATGTCATTCTAGTAAGTAATATATGCTGTAATTAGGCAGCCATGCACTCGAAAATACTTCCATATAATGAATAATGAAACCATGTCTTTAGGGACAGGGTAGGTAGTTCAAATCCCGGAGTTAGCTTAACTACATGCACCATTGAGCAAGGTTTCAAACCCCTACTTCCTCCATGTAAGACTACATGTAAATGTGTTCATTGAAAGTCACTTTAGATAAAGCCGTCCGCTAACGGGTCTCATTGTCATTTTTATTTCCTCTAACACTTTTATTTGTCGATCTTATAATAATATTGAGTGACATTCAGTACAATAGTGTGATTAAACATACAGGAGTCTAAATCCAGTACTAAATCAGTTAGTTCAGTCTATGTAGAATATTGTGTAGTTCTCCCATTACCTCTCTAGATGTTGACGGTTGATTGCTTTCATTTACATATTATGCTCTCACAATAGTTCTATTCTTCAAACTTAAGTGTGTTTTCTGTATTCTAACTGAGATGCATGTTTTCCCCCCTGTTACAGATTAACCGAGCGGTCACACCTATTGCAGACCTATATTTCCCTCCCTCTTCAGGGGTCTCCATCATTGCAGAGCCCGGAAGCTACTTTGTGGCATCTGCTTTCACACTGGCTGTCAATGTCCTCTCCAAGGATGTGTTTGCACGGGACGTCCAGCACCAGGCACATGGTTAGAGCTAAACATGTTTTATATATACCCCCAACAGAAGCACTCAGCCGTCAAGCCATTGAAATCTGAACGAAATGTATTGTATGTGTGGCTATTATTGTTAGTGGTCAAGTTTGTATTATGAACATTAAATGTCTGTATTTTTTCTGCACAGACGAGCCATCGGCCAATGATGAGCCAGAGTTCCAGTACTACTTAAATGAGGGCGTGTATGGATCCTTCGCCTGCAAGCTCGCTGATGTTGCACTTCCCACCCCATCTGTCCACAATGTGAGTTTTGCTCCCTGTTGACACACACACACACACAGAACCAGACCTCCTATAAGGCAGGTGCGTCCCTGTGTGCTGTTAGAAGCGCTGTGGTGTGGATGAGCTCGTGTTCAGCAGCAGACTGTGGGGTCCGTCTGGTGACAACATGGACCAGCTAGTGGAGTGCTGCCTTCTGCCAGAGCTCAGTGTCGGGGACTGGCTCCTGTTTGCCAATGCTGGCGCCTACAGCCTGGGGCAGCCCCTCACCACCTCCACAGACACACTCACACCTCCGGCATACTTTGTCATCTCCTCCACAGACTGGTAAGGAGGGTAATGGGACTATAAAGTGAACATGAAATGATAACATGTGATAACAGTGTATTAGTAAGTACCTATCAAACTCCTGTTAGAAAACCGGGAATTCAGGATTATCTGGTGTGTGCAGAGAATTGTCCCTGAGAATTACAGCTAGTTAGGTGGTGTTTGTGGATTTTCAAGGTAACAGAACAGGAGTCTTAAAGGCAGGGTCAGTCATTCTCTAGAACGCCTGCTAACTTTTAGCTCAAATCAAAACAATATGGCTCCGCGGTCCTCTGCAGCGCCGCCTCACACACAGAAATGCATTGTGAAGCAAAGCGTAGTACTGCGGCTTTGTTGATACGAGCGGTGTGCGCCACTTTGTTTATGTTCCTATTTACAGAGCCAGGGCTGTGTGGAAGTATCAGATTATTTTTTAAACATGCACAGAGAACAGTATACTAGCTAAATGTGAGGAGATATTTGTTGAATTTGACATAGAGTGTATTAGCTTACATATAGAGTAGCTTGCAATAGCTGACTATAGCTTTAAAGACTGTGTAAAGCATGTTATATTGAAATATGTTATACATGTGAAAACACTGTTAACTGTGTACGGTTAAACTGTATTTAATAATTTCTCTGGTCTCTGTTTTTTGGAGGGCCAGAAACGGGGGACTATACAGTATACTGTATACGTAGATGGTCCCCCGATTTGCATACCCCTCCCCATAACACCACAAGGATATAAAAGTGTAGCCATGCCTTCATTGCAGAAATAAGCACACAATGTGGTTCAGAGTCAATGTGCATTATTTGAAGCTACTGGTTTAGTATTCTCATGTTCAAATCAGCATCTAAACTGTCTTTATGTAGTCCAATCATTTTTCCAAAATAAAATATAAACAAAACATATCCAAATGAAAAAAATCCAATCCAACAAGCTGTACCATAGCTTTACTTGACAAGAACAGCATCTCCTGGCATCTGCAGGTGTCATGCCAAAGAGTGATCTGCTACAAAGTGGACTACTGGAAACTGATTTCTGCCCAGGAGAGCACACACAGCCCTATATTATAACTAATCTAATCCTTTTTACCAGTATACATCTATTTAAAGTGAAAAAACAACTCATAATATGCACGTCTGCATTTTCCAATCAATGCCTTTTTGGCACAAAACAGTATGGACTTTACCGTAGAACATGCAATGGGTGTACAGCACCTTCTGCTGACACACCCATCATATTATAACCAGCATTTGAGAACAGATAATGCTGGTTATATTTTAACACTTTTGAAAAATAATTTTACATACTTGGCTACTTTTTTATTAATTTAAATTTGGCTGTGTGGTTAATAATACCTTTTTCGGTTGTGTGACTCAACAAACTCAAAACACAAATGTATGACTGCTTGACACAGGCTTTAAGGTACAACTTTTGCTAAAACTAAATTCTGTCGGTGTGTTGTAGTTATCTGCCATTCGTTTAAGTTGTTTCCCAAAAACATACTCTACGAATGTATTCTAAAGTTACTCATATTTAGAATTATGTAAAGTATATTTCAACGTATACTCCAAAACATAAATATAATATTCATAATAATTTAACACTAAAATTTTATATTAGCCTGGTGTAACCAGACAACCCAAAATTATCTTTGTGAATATGATCTGGCCATACTCCATTGGTGACTGTTTCCACTCGTTGCCTCCTAATGGGCGTAGATCACAGGTTCATGTTTAAACTATTGGAGCACTGTTTTAACCAATATTTTTACATACTATATTTAACCATATAGTATTATACAACTGTTCATATCGTCTCATCTGCGTCATTGTTGGGACTACATTTAGAGGCACTTAGCCACACCCATTGCTCGCTTATTGATCCTCCCTTCAGAGTGGCTGAGTGAACCTTCATGCGACCGGGGTTTCCAGACTAGAATCTTTGCAAATAGTCTACTGAGCTGAGAGCAATAATCGGCTAGTCTCGCAGAGCCACCCTTAAATTATGCAAAGTCTGGCACACAGCGCTGGCTAATTGCGTCAAGATCCGCCCACTTGACAGGAGAGGTATTGTAATTGACACAACAACCAACTATGTAACTCAATGGCAAAGTCGGACCTTAAACTTATAAATTATACAGAGGAATTTGTTGAGAAATTTACCAACACGACTCTGGCTGTTTTCAGGTATTGTTCTGTTAGATAATTAGGCTACCGTTAGTGCTTAAAATATGTAACAAATTAAATTATTAAATAAACTAAGCTACTACATTAGTGTCACACTGGAATTACAGATACAGACCATGTGAATGACAACGCTAACAGCCAATGAACATCTACTTGAAGACTTGTAGACCCCTGTAAGCTCGACATTGGCTGTTTGCATTGTCACTCACAAGGTCTGTATCTTCGATGATAGCACGGAGTTGCTAATGTGACACAGTGCTAATGGACGGAAGAAGCTGAGACTGCAATCGTCCAGAACCAGTGGTGCAGATATTGAGGGTTTAACAAATGTATTTTGCCAAGTGAGCAAGCAATGCTGAATCAGTTTACAATGGTTGAATGAGGCCACATGGGTCAATTGTTGTGGACTGAGGGAAAAAAAATCACATTGTTTGATTTAGGAATATTGAACATTTAGCATTTCATATTTTTCCATTATTTTTTTAAATTAGGTATGAGATGCAAGACACTGGCGTCACCCTGGACTTTTCCCTGAAGAACTTCTCCCTCATCCCTTGTTTCTCAAATTCCTGCCAGGCGGAGGCTGCCCTTTCAGTGCCAGCTTAGCACTAGTTACACCAGGAAGTATTTTCCTTCATTCTGGTTTCTGTTGCCAGCACATTTATTCCTTTTGAATGAACCAATGAAGCAGACAGAGTGCAGAGCAAGCTTGCTTTGCTGGCAACAGCATTGTTATAGTTTAGCGCCCCCTAGTGTACAGCGTAGTCTGTGGCAGGACCTAATAAGATCATGTAATTAGTTAGCAACAAAATGGAGGACTTAACATATTGATGGAATATAACCTTTCATTTGGGCATCCCACATACATGCAGTTTTCATATAATTAATTTGAACTTAAATGTATTTGAGACATGTATTAACTATATATACACTATATTATTGCTAGTCTTGTGTGTCATTTTTAGCAACATATTTAAACAGAAACCCAGTCTAAAGACTCGAGTCTTTTCTGGAAATTGAAGTATTTATATATTTATAATTGTACCAGTTGTACAGTATTGCGTGATAAACAGCTTTTTCAAGTTTCGCAGTCATATTTCTGTTCAATATTTTAAAATGGAGGTGAGCTACACTACACTGCTGCAATGTGTCTACTTAATGCAGTATGTCAAGCCATTGTGATGAATGGCTTACACTGAACACACCCCCTGAGAACTGAATTAATATACCACTAGCTGGTCTGGTTTACAGGCAGTGGGTATTTCTGGTTCAGTGTTCCCCAGTTAAGTGGTGTTTTAGCATGCTAAGGCTACAGTCTCTAAGACTAGTGAAGGGCTAGGTGGTAATTGTTATGCAACATAAAAACAAGATTGGACGGAAGAAAAAGCTTTTTTGACTGAATGTGCCTGAGGTGGCACAGGGTAAGTGTTGACGATAAAAAGCATCTTGTTCAAAATGCTATTTTATTGTTATTGGAAAAGTTAGGTTTATGTGGTTAGTACACTTTCCCCTGTATCAAATTATATTTTATTAAGTTTGAAACTTTATCTCCCAAAATGTACGAGTTATTTTGCAACGGCACGTATAATGTGTACCATATCTAAATGTCTCCCAGTCTATGTCCAAGGCATGATAAGTAACGTGTCCTGTTACAGTACTAATGTGTAGCTGTGCTTGTTAATTCATTAAGTAATAAACACCCCATAAGTGTTTACTGAATTGTGTTGTGATTTTCTAGAAATGTGTTTAGAAAGAAACTCCAATAGGCCTAAAGCTTGATCTACTCCCCACACCAGATCCAAATGTTCAAAATGTGCATGGTCATTCAAGAATATGGTACAATTGAAGTACATTATGTGCGTACAGTAAATATTTTACATACTTTTTTTAATATCGTTTCTGACATTCCATACAAGTCACAAATTGTCAGTGGCATGTAATAATCCAAAATAAACACAAGATGGCAGTGGAGCTTAAACAACAATTTATTTCACAGGTACAATAATAGCTTCCTAGTTGTGTAAACATTTTGTTTCACAAAATGAAAAGGATTTCGTATGCTCAGGTTGAAGTTGAATACTTAAAGGTCATATTTATTTATATTTTCTTAATAAGACAATTATCTTTGTTTGGCTCCAAGTTGATTTTTTTTAACAAATAGGTAAACAAAAGCCATATTAGATTTTTGATGCACTCTGTAAAAAGTCAACTAACCTTTGCTCTCAAAAGTAGGAACGTATAATTGAATATCAGAAAATGTTTTAAATGTAGCATAATACATTCTCAGTTCCATAAGACATAATATGTCGAATACTGTTGTGCAATTACACAAATAAAACATGTTGATGTTCCACACACAAGACTGTACATAGTGCAAAATCAATGAGGTAAACCGTTCCCTTAGGACAATGGGAGCATTGCAGTGGCATTAAGGACAGCAGAGGGGCCAAGGCCTATTGTCCAGCTGTATGTCTTCTTTGTTGCCAGGTGTCGTCGGGCATGCTTAGTCAGGTGGTCGCTGCGCATGAATCGACTCAGGCATATGGGGCAGGTAAATCGCTTCTCACCAGTGTGGGTCCGTCGATGGCGGGAAAGCTCGTCAGATCGTGCAAAATGCCTCTCACACCCCTGCCACTTGCATTTGAAAGGTTTCTCACCTGTTGGGAGAGAGTCACAGTAATGTTGAATTTAACATCTTTTTGAACAGCTTTCCTCCCCAGCTTCCTTTTGAAACAGCTGTGCACGGGGAGGGGTAGAGCAAAGTGCCCGTCACTCAGCATTCAGGCCTGGGAGGGGCATGTGCTCTTTGAGTTTCAAACCAAACATTTGTAATGCTGGCTTCAACCAAAGTCCTTAAAGCAGACTTTAAAGCGACTATATTATATTACTTCCTGCAACTAGATGTCAGAGGGCACCAGTGTCTCAGACCAGAACAAATGCTTCATGGGTCACACACACACAAAGAACACGGATTATAACACACGCAGAGGGAGTGTGATGTCATTCTCTGCTCAGGACACAGTTCTGCCAGAGACACTACAAGGCTTTGGTTGCACTATACTGTATCTTTACATAGAAACTGCTACATTAATGTTTAATATATCGTATAGTCCACCTTTAAATTATAAAAACTGATTTATGCAGCATACACAAACACAATTATGTTAAAATGAATATAAACGTATTGTTATCTACCTGTGTGAGTCCTCATGTGTGCCTTGAGGTGAGCGCTCTTAAAGTAGGTCTTGTTGCAGTCTTTCTGGGGACACACATGACTTCGTACATGTGAGACCTCTGGCTGGGCTGGCCTGCTGCTCTGAGCTGAAGGGCCACGCCCAGGTGCTGGTGCGATGGCTGGCAGCGTGCTGCAGCCAGCGGGCATGGCCGATGGCTGAAGGTACAACCTGGATGCGGTTGGCTGGGGCACCAGGTACACAATGGGGCCTTTAGCCACCTGACTCCGCAATACAACCACTTGTAGAGGCAGCATAGCTTGTGGTAGCGGTTGCACGCTCCGAGGCCGCTTCCCAGTAACCACGACAGGTTGGTGAATCGCAGTGATTAATGGGTTCACCGTAGAAACAGGTGGCAGGGTTTGTTGACTGCCAGTATCAACCATATTAGCTTTCTCTACCACAGTGGTGCTGACCATACTGCTGCTAGACCCAGGAGGCATGTGGCAGTAGAGAGGTGCAGAAGAGACGTCAGAAGGGACATTGGGAACTAAGGAGGAGTCAAATGTGTCACTGAGGAATGGAACGCACCTCGGTGACTGGTTAGCTTTAGCTGGGCTTGCAGTAACAATTCTGTAAAGAGTGGAGGGAATACAGTGTGGCTCCGTTACGATAGTCTCCTTGGAGTGGTGACTATTCGGTCGATGGGTACAGTGCAAAGTCTCCCTGGAGCATGCATGGGAAGGATCTATTTCTTTGGAGATAGGGTGGGTGTTACAGGAGCACTGTTGCCTGTCTGAAGTATGCCGGATCACACTGACAGAGTGAGCTCTTGGTTGAGACACAGTGGTTTGTGACTTTACACGGTCCTCCTCTACTGGAAGTGGGTGGCATGGACCTTTGCTTGGTTCCATGTGTTGTTCTCTTCCCACTAAGGGTGAATGGGAGGCTTCAAAGCTGGGTGGACTATATGGTGGGGTCATGCACTGGAAGGTTAAGAAATAATGAGATCATTAGATGACCATGCTAAATGTGTAGCATCATTAACTTTACAATCACCATATCTTTACCCATAGAGGACTAAGGGGTTAGCAATGTCGTAATTACAAAATGTTTTCTAATGTGTCATCTTATTACAAAAACTGCAATCCATATTATGACATACTATGAATAATGTTTTATTAATGGGTAGATAGGATAATGGAACATGTAGAGTCGACATTGTAGATGATTTTAAATGTATTGCTCAAAGCCCCCCAAACAATACAACATACAACAATACTTTACGTCTTTATTTCTTTACGTCTCTTTGTTCATTACAATAGGCCCATTTGCAACTGGATATTCAAATCGTGACCAACTAAAACATTGTCTCAACTTAGAACACATTTTACCATCGGAGCATCCTGGACAACTATACAGCCAAGCCCATTTTCATCTTCATCTGAAGAAGGGGTCAGGGGTCGAAACTGATTGAACACGAGGCTGCTGGACTTCCAATGGTTTGTCATGGCTATTAAAGCCTCAACCGCTTCCATATCTGTTCTCAAAAAGGCATGTGATAACTCACTGTGGGTGCCTGTATGTGGCTTTTTAGCTTCCATCATGAATGTCTGATGAAATGGAATAGAAAAAAAGGCAAGTGATGGTCACAGTTCTGATAAGTGGTTATTTATTAAATTCCCAATGCTCTACTCATTGATTTATTTACATAACTTTACAACAATAACAATGTATTTGCCTATTGTATGCACTGATTTTCACACTTAATATATATTTTTTATCAACCATGAAAACAGGGTTGTGTGTTGCAGTTCTTAGTTCTTTGAATCTATGTAGTCTTGGGACATGTGAACCTATGTGATCAGCGGCTGTCTTCACTTCCAGAATTTCGCCTCCCTAAAGCAAACACTATAACATCCCCCCATCCTCCATCCATCCATCTTCATCCGCTTATCCGGAGTCGGGTCGCGGGGGCAGCAGCTTCAGCAAGGGACCCCAAACTT